>MU222890.1:774960-795734 GCA_018584345.1 Thuja plicata
GACCCACCTACATCTTCAAGGGAATTAATTACTACAATTTTATGTGAAAGAGCGGATGGTCAACAATTTTACAAGCTCGCATGCTTGAATGGTACATGCATAGATTGTGGTGGTTTGCAACATTTGCTAATTTGTCAACATATGGAGAGTACACATACAATTGGGAATGAAAAGGTGGATTTTAGAAAATATAAGATAGGCGCATATGCTCTAAAAGATGGAAAGGAGGCTAAAAGATGTGATTTAGTAATTGAAAAGATTCCAGTGTATTAGTTCATGAGTATTTTTTGTGACAAGATTGTGTATGAGTATTCAAGGCACACACATAGAGCTCGATGGTTGGATATGAAATTCAAGTTGTGCAAGGACACATTCCCACTTGATACCATTGTTTCAGTTGTCATCTTGCAAAGAAATACACTCTAAAACCACAAAATGAGGTGCAAGCAAAGTATTATAGCTCTCAACAAGTTGCTATATTTGTTCATATAACATTTATGCATTCACCTGACAGTACAGAGGAGAACAGGAAGATATTGAGGGAGTATCATTTTTACATCAGTGATTATTGTTCGCATTCTACAGAGTTTGTACACGGTTACTTTCATCTATTTTATGATGATTTGAGTAATATGAGCATATCATATCATCAAAACATGATATGGTCAGACAATTGTGCATCACAATTCAAGAATTCTCAGATGTTTTATTGGTTGAGAAGGATGCATTTGAACACTCGTATTCAATATATGTGCAATTTTAGAGAGGCTAGTCATGGAAAGGGAGAGCATGATGGTGCAAGTGCATGTATAAAAAGGGCCTTAGCACATGAAGAACTAAAGTACAAAGAAAAAGAAACATGGTCAGATGAGAGATGTATTATCCAGTGGTGTAATGCTACAATGGGTCCAGGTAATGAAGGTGAGTCTATGGTTCGTATATTTTTTTGGTTGATGGATGAAAATAAAATTGAAACATACAAAGATTGTTGTACATTAGCAGGATCAAGTGAGCTACACTCTTTTAGAAGCTCTAATGCAAGTTCATGTATCATCCACACACAACATATGGCATGCTTTTGTTCATCATGCATAGATGAAGATTGGGATGGGTGTGAGTCAAAGGGATGGGTCGATGAATGGTCTACACAAATTTTAAGCACACTTGACTCCTATCGTCCCCCAACAACATTGCAACTAACACAAATGGAATCATCCATTGACTTTGACCATTTGTCGGATCTAGTGCAACCAGGTAAATTGTGAACTCACAAATAGTCTCAAATTTAGTACTTTATCGTAAGTATTCATTAAATTAATCTCCTTGTTATGCTTCTATCATTGCAGACCATGTTTTTTCTGTTATTGCGCCTAAAGACAATGAAAAAGGGACAAATTATTATTTGTGTCGTTGTGTTGAGGACAAAAAGAAATTAGATCACTCAGTTACAGATGATGGAGGATTAAAATACTCTATAGGAGTAGTGGTTGTAATTGGTACATGGCTTAGACGGTATTGTATGAAGAACCCTAGGTTATGGTTGTTCGAGAATTGGGAGACACACATGAAGATTCTTCATTATTCCAACCTTTTCATTGCATAAAATTTCTATTTGACCAAATATGAAGGAAAACCACACAATAAAACTCTTTGGAAGGTTCGCGAGTCAGACCACGAGGCAATATTTGAGACAATAAAGGGTAGGGAAGATCCGGCTGGTTCATTGGACTAAAAGTGAATCCAAAATGTTGTAATGCCAAATCTAGTTGAATGCATGTGCATATATAACATGCATATTTGTAAAATAATTAATTCCCTTGAATCCACATTGGGTGGACTATAAATTGCTCATGCATTACCCCATATGTATAATGGGAAGTTTGTAAGATTTAATAACAAATTTTCTCTTCTATTTTTTGGGGCAATACTAGAGGTTTTCTCTTCTCAGATCTTTCCTCCTGGTGCTCCTAATGAGCTGAGTTGTAAACATATTTTTCATCATTAATTAAAAAAATATGTTCACAAAATGAATTCTAGAAATATATGTTCACAAAATGAGTTCTTGAATTTCCTCTCCATCAACAATAGAATATCTCTGGTGTATGGTGCAGATAAGTACATTTATGTGTACTGATAGATCTTTGTAGTCCATTTCTTTTCTTGCATCAACATGAATGATCTTCTAAATATGTGTAGGCTGATGCAGCCTCCTAGTCATCTTAGTGACCAATAGACAAGCGTTGGACCCCTAGTCTTTTCCTCAAGTACTCAAATGTATCTTTAGGTAATGGATTTGTGAATATGTCTGTTAATAGTTCCTTGGATTGAACATATTCTAGTATCACCTCTTTTTCTTTCACTTGTTCTCTTAAGTAATGATACTTTATAGCAATGTGCTTTGTCTTAGCATGCATGAAAAGATTCTTTGAAATGTTTATTGCACTTGTATTATCACAATAGATAATCACTGGCTCAAGAATTTTCATATTCATACCTTCTAGTAATTACTTGATCCTTGCAAAGTTGGAGTGATTTGCAGTAGTAGCCACATATTCTAATTTTACAGTAGATTGTTAGATGCATCCTTGCTTTTTACTTATCCATGTGACAAGTTTGTCATCCATAAAGAATGCTCCTCCAGTTGTGCTCTTTCTGTCATCTATGTTTTCAGCCCAATCAACATCTATATAAACTTGAAGATCAAATTTTCCTTCTCTCTTATACCACATATCATAGTCTTTGGTATTCTTAGATGTTTCAGAATTCTTTTGACAACAGTCATGTGTGATTCCTTGGGATTAGTAGAGAATCTTGCAAGTATTCCAACTTCATGTGCTATATATGGTCTAGTATGTACAACATACATGAGTTTTCCAATCATAGATCTATATAGGGTGTGATTTACCTTGGTTGACTTGTCTTCCTTTTTCAAATTTCATCCAGTTGCCATAGGTGTTCCAACTAGTTTGGATTCTTCCATCTTTAATATCTTGAGAACTTCCTTGATGTATTTGGATTGTGTGATGTATATGCTTGCATCCTGTTGAAGAATCTGTAGTCCAAGAAATAACTTGATCTCCCCAAACATTGACATCTCAAACTCTTTTCACATTTCATAAGAAAATTATTTGCATAACATATCATTACCTCCAAATATGATATCATCAACAAATATTTCAGCAATCAGAATGTTATCATTAGTATCTTCTTTTAAATACAAATTACTATTTTCACTTGTTCTTACAAATCCAATACTTATGAGATAGGAGTGAAGTCTTTCATACCATTCTCTTGGTGCTTGTTTTAATCCATATAAGGCTTTGTGTAGTCTACACACCATGTTTCTCTTTTTAGGATCAACAAACCCTTCTGGTTGTTCAATGTATACCTCTTCTTCTAGTATTCGATTTAGGAATGCAAATTTGACATCCATTTGGTATACCTTGAATCCTTTGAATGCAGCATAAGCAAGTAGAATTATTACTCCTTATAGTTTAGAAATGGGTGCAAAGGTTTCTCCATAGTCAATATCTTCTTCTTGTGCATACTCCTTGCATACTAATCTTTCTTTGTTCCTTGTGACTTCTCCATTCTCATTTAGCTTGTTTATAAATATCCATTTGGTACCAATGACATTCTTGTCATCCGGTCTAGGTACTAATGTCCATGTTATGTTCTTCTCAATCTTCTCTATCTCTTCATTCATAGAACTTACCCATTCTTCATTTTCAAGTGTAGTATTAATAGAATTAGGCTCAAAATCACAAAATAAACATCTAGTGTTTAGTGACTTACTTCTTGTTCTCATTCTAGCTTTTTTATCTCCTATGATCTAGTTCTGTAGATGGTACATTATGAAATACTTGGAAAGTACCAGTTCAACTCTTTATTCATCATTCTGATCATCATCTTGACCTTCATTTTGATCTGCATCGCTTGATGCATCATCTTGAGCAATTTTCTGATTTTTTTATATTTGTAGCCTGATGCTCTGGTGCATTGTTCTGTTGCTCAGGAGAAATACACTATTTCTGAAGAAGAGTGTCAGGTTCTTCACTATAGACAAACCTGCTGTAGTCTTTTGGTTCCTTTCTTCTTTCCTCATCATCTTTCTCAGTAAATTCATCCACTTTGACATTTGCACTTTCAATATTTTGCTAGAGGATTTATTAAGACATTTATAAGCCTTGCTTTTGGTAGAATAACCTAGAAATATTCTTTCTTCACCTTTTGAGTCAAGCTTTCCATTTCTATCATCTTTCAAAATATAACATTGACTTCCAAAAATTTTGAAGTAACTTACATCGGGTGTGTATCCATCCCATAGCTCATAAGGTGTCTTATTGGTGTCTTTCTTCAATTGAACTCTGTTTAATGTGTAGACAACAGTACTGGTATCTTATCTTCAGAATGTTTTTGTGATGCCTTTCTCAATCATCAGTGTTCTGGCACAATCAACAATGGATATGTTCCCTCTTTCAACAGTCCCATTTTGTGGTGGTGTTCTCGACACAGAAACCTGTCGTTGAATTCCATGCTCATTACAAAAGTTAGTGAATTCATCATAAATAAATTCTCTTCCTCTATCTGATCTTGGACATTTTAGTTCCTTTCCACTTTGTTTTTCCACTATAGATTTATACCATTTAAACATCTTGAATGCTTCTGATTTCTCTTTTAAGAACATAATAGTCATCATTCTAGAATAATCATCTACAAATAGAATGAAGTATCTATCACCATAATAGCTCTTTGTTCTCATTGGTCCACATAGGTCATTATGGACTAATTCTAGAATAACATTAGATGTGTAGGTTTTTCTCTTGAAACTAGACTTTGTCATTTTACCTTTTGACAATTCTTACACATGACATGGTCAGGCTTTGACATGCTCAGTAAGCCTCTTACTTTCCTTTTATTTCTTATCCTAACCATGTTGTCAAAATTCACATGACATAACCTTTTATGCCACAACCATATGTCTTTATTTTTAGACATTAAACAAGTGGTATTAATATCATCAATATAGAATAGGTTACCTTTTGTCTATTCACCAGTTTCGATCAACCTTCCTGATTCATTAAAGATCTTTGCATTTCTGTTCTCAAATGCAACTCGGTGTCCTATATTATTCAGCTGTGAAACACTTAATAGATTATAGTTAATTCCTTTCACCCAATATGCATTTTCACATATGATCAGATTATTCAACATGATTGTTCCTTTACCTTCAACCAGACAAGGTGAGTCATTACCCATTCTTACTCATCTACCATTATAGTATTCAAAAGTTTCAAACTTTTCCTTATCTCCAGTCATGTGGTGAGTACAACCACTATCAATAATCCATACATCATTCTTAATAACCTTAGATATGAGTGAAGTTTCAACATACCTTTTCCTCTTCATCGGAATCATCCTTCATAGAAACAAATACCACCTCAATATCTTCATAAAATTCAGTGTCAGTATTTTTAGGTTTGTTCTCAGGCAGGTAACAAGCTTTCTTCCCTTTGTCCTTGTAGTCTCGATTGTCTCTTCTGTTAGATTGCTGGTTTCTTTGGTAATCTCTGTCAAACTTCTTTTCATATGATTTGTCATTGTTTCTATCTTCGTTTCTTTTGTTAGGACATCTAACAACAAAGTGTCCAAGCTCTTTACAGTTAAAACATACCAATGGTAATTTACCTTTGTATCTACCTTTGCCTCTCTACAATCTTCTAGCCATTAGTGCTTCAATCTCATCAAGTTCTTGATCATCACTATCACTTTCACTATCATTTCTCATAGTGTGTTTATGACTTGATTTACTTATTTTCAAAGAAGATTTGAATGGATACTCAACAGTTGGCAAGACACTGCCATCAAAGTTAATCATCTAAAATGAAATAAGTCTACCAATTAAACTATCTAGAGTAACATTGTTATTTTCTACTGCTCTCATTTCCTGTATAGCCGATACTCTAATATCATAAACAAGCAGTAAGGTTCTTATGGTTTTACTTACCACTATTTCTTCTTCAAGTACAACTCCTACTCCTCAGATAGCATTTACAACCTCTTTGATTCTGCAGCTGTACTAAGTGATGTTTTCTCCTTCTTTCATTCTTAGATCATCAAACCTTCCTCTTAGGCTTTCAGCCTTAGCTCTCAACACATTCTTATCTCCTCCATGTACTAGATTCAATTTGTCCCACATTTTCTTTGTAGTGGTGTATGATTTGACATCTTCAAATTCAGCATCAGAGAGTGAGGAAACAAGTTCTATCAACATAGAATTGTGTTCACGCTTTTCTCTAAATTGGTCAACTATTGGAGGTCCATTAGGTAAAAAAAAAAAGTATCTAGGTATTGAGTGACATCATTTCTAATACCTGATAGGTGGAGTCTTATCCTGCTTTTCCATGATGCAAAGTTCTCCTTTTTCAACTTAGGCACATCCATTTTTCTCATCTTGTGATCTTTTTCTCGAGTCTTTAAACTCCCTTTCTAAGCCCATAAGATCTGTTACCAATTGTTAGAATAACTGAGAGGGGGGGGGGGGGGGTGAATCAGGGGCCTCAAAATTTAATCCAATAAATTAACCCAAAACTGTATACCACAAATATAAAACCTCTAGTTATCTTCTTTCCTACATGATGTATGCCTTGTGTGAATCTAACATGTATATACTGCTCGGTGTTTATACTTTTTATCCCTTCCTTAAGCTTTATTGAATACCAGTCTATGCTATCTTAACTTTTACTGAAATAAAGTAAATAACTTAGTGTTTACCGATCAACCATATTTTAGTAATGTGTAAAAAAACATCAAAGCAATGAACCATATACACATTTGACACATGGATTCTTAATGTGGAAACCCTGTTAAGGGAAAAAACACTTGGGACTGGTAACCCAAAATTTTCACTCTTTTGAAGTGAGCTTGGTGAAGAGCCAACCCTATTAAAGGTTACAAACATACTATTAAGTGCGACCTTGTTAGAGGATTTATCACTAATAGTTTATCAATTGAACTAGCATTCACTATGCTGTCAACATGAAAACCTTTTGATACTCCTTAGGATGTATCTCAATATATAAAGGATAGTTAAATCATACTTTGTTAAGAGATTTTCTAAATCAATGGTTAAACTAAAATAGTATATGATCTGTTCATAAATACAACTTAATCTTACAGATGTTTAGATCTATTATAAGCTCATAATAACTCTTCTGATCAACGTTATCTTCAATTCCTTTGCTCCACTTCTTTCTTCTTGGTGAATGCTATTGCTTCTCTATTGCTCGGTGTCTATGGATTTCTTAGCTCTATTCTTCAACTTGTTTGATCAGATCTGTATGAAGACTTCTTATCTTCACTAGTATTTTCTTCAATATTCCTCTCTTCATAATGAATTGCTTGTCTCCTTTTATAGACATGATCCCACTATTTCTTGTCCTTCTTGTTTTCTTCATTGATCACTTCTTGATCCGTAAAGCTCACCATGCTTGCTTTAGTTTTAATCCGTAAAACTATTCTTGTTTTCTGGAATAAAACATGCTTTAAATATCCTTCTTATCTTTAGCTTTTAACTGATTAATAAAAACAAAGTAACAAAACAGTTAACTGTATATTTAGCTCCTGCCAGATAAATTGTTTTTTCATCTTCCTAACTTTAGTTCCCATCAGTCAACACTTTAGTTGTGCTTGATGACTACTGCAGATAGCTCAAGCATCAACTTCATTTCTTTTTGATGACAAATGTAGTTAGCTTGGTAATGCTTGCTCAGGTAACACCGTCTGTTGGGTAACACTATGAAATTCTATGCTCAGGGTTCACTATCCCTTGGGGTTTACTATCACTCAGTGTCCATGATTACCAATGACAAAAATTATGCAGGAGAATCTTGGGTCATTGGGAATCCTACTCAACCAAAAGATGTTTATTTTGTTCTTTAGTTTGTTTGGAGGCTGCTCGAGAATTTTTCTGTTGCTCGGGTCTATCGCTTGGGCATGCTTATTTTTTTGTTTCTCAATTTTCTCTTCTGACGCTCGGGTTTGTTTCTTATTGCATGTGGTGTTCTTTGCCTGAGTCACTTTGTTGCTCAGTCATCCTTTTCCCGAGTTGCTTATTTTAGAGTTGGATATGGTGGCCAACTTCTTTAGTTAATTTTTGTGGCTTAATTGATTTGGGGTCTCTCATTGGGAACTGTGTGGACCTAAATCTAGGTGTCACTTATGGATTTGAGTGCCAACCTCTCTTGGTGGACTCTTTTATATATTTGTTTCTTTTTTCTTAGTTTGGGGTATCAGTTTTAGAAGAAGATTTGATATCAGATTGTAATAAAAGATTATCCGTTGAGATATTGTAAGAAAGGTCTGTGACCTGTCATGTATGAAGATCAATTTTTAATTCATTGAATGTATATGGCCCAAACCAGGAAGGAATTACAGCCTGACATGTAACAAGTTTGATCAATTAATAAAAAGGATCACTGCTATTTCTTCTCTTACTATATTTTTGTTTCTTCTGCATTGTGTTGGCAAGATGGTTTGGTAGTTGGGAGAACCCTTGGTCCCATTATCAACCCTACGTGCTAGGTGGTATTAGAGAATTGGTGAGATCTGAGTTCCTTCTTGTAAACCCTAACCATAGTTGGTATTGTTGTGGGGTAGCAGATTGCGATCTGACCTACAATTGCATAGGGATTCAAGATGGTTCGTGGGTGAGGAAAAGTAGATCCAATTCTAGCTGATATGCTTAGACAAATGGATGCTAGATTGGAAGCTGTTGAGACAACCCAATGCAAAGGAAGACATCTTGAAGATGTTAGTGATGATGAATTTGAAGAGGTTCAAGGTGAAGCTGCACCTGCACCTATGATGAATTAGGAAGAGGAGAGATTCCTGCAAGCATTGACAAGTTTGAAGTCCACACCTCAGTTTAATCCCCCTGAGTATAGTGGAAAGTTGGATTCTGATGAATTGATTTACTGGATAACTTAGATGGAAAAATATTTTAAATATGAGAATGTATTAGAGGATAGAAGGTGAAGATTTCAAGCACAAAGTTTAAAGGACATGCATCCTTATGGTGGGAACATCTGCAATTGGATCGAAAGAAGAAAGGTAAAGACAAAATCAAGGTATGGGATAAGATGGTAAACAAATTGAAAGGCAAGTTTCTACCTTGTGATTATTAGATTAACCTAATCAGGTGAATGCAAATTTTAAAGCAGAAAGACAGATCAGTAAAATACTATATTGAAGAATTCTATAGATTGGACATCAGATCTAGACATGTGGAAGATGAAGTGAAAAGAGTAGCAAGATACTAGAATGTATTGAGAAGTTCTATACAAGATTTAATCAATTTGGTCAAGATGGAAAACATTGAGGAGATATATCAATTTTCCCTAAAAGTTGAGGAAAAGTTGAACATAAGATATGAATAAAGAACAAGAGGCAGAGGTGCTAGATTCCCTAGAGAAAGAGGTAGATCTCATGGTGAAAATAGTAGATCTAAATCATACAAGTCAATTTTAGACACATCTCAAGACAAATGAAAGACTGAATGACAAGGTGGAAGTTCATACTGAGGAAGAGGAAATTATTCTAGAGGTGGTTATAGAAAAAAAGGGTTCCAAGTAACTTGTTACAATTGTGGTGAGGAAGGACATAAATCCTTTGAGTGTACACATGCAAGAAAGAAATATAGTAGTAGAAAAAATTATTTGGTGCAAGAGGAGTCACCAAATGAAGCTGAGAAGGAAGGAAATCTCATGATCCAAAGGATACTATGGAGTGAGAAGGATAAGAAAGATCCTATCAGAAAAAGTTTGTTCAAGACCAAATGTAGAGTTGCAGACAAGGTTTGGAAGGTGATTGTTGATAGTGGAAGTTCAAAGAATCTAGCATCTAAGGAAGTGGTTACAAAATTGCAGTAGGAGAGGATGAAGCATTAAAATCCCTATTAGATCTCATGGATCAAGTATGAGCATAGATTAATGGTGAGTGAACAATGTTTTGTGAATATGAAAATTGGAAAGTATTATGATAAGGTGTTGTGTGATATTATGCCTATGGATTGTTGTCATATTTTGTTGGTTAGACCTTGGAAATATGATATACATTCTATACATGATGGAAGATTGAATAGATATTCTATTTGGGTTGATGGTAAGAAGCAATTTTTGTTACCTTTGGTTGAAGAATCTATTGGTGAGATATGTACATCTGTGAAAGTTTGTTTGATGGAAGGTAGATAGTTTTTTAAAGATTTGGAAAGAAATGATATATCTTATGCTTTGATTCCTAAAAAACCAAGTAAGAATACATAATATGACATTCCTACAGAAGTTGAGAAGTTTCTCAGTGAGTACAAGGAGATAATTTTAGATAATGTACTTGATGGTTTGCCACCAATGAGAGATATTAGTCACTGTATGGATCTGATTCCTGGAGCTAGTTTACTGAACAAAGCACCACATAGGTTAACATATGATGACATTAATTTTCCATTAGTATGTAAACAAAACTTTCGGTAAGCATACACCAAAAGATAGGACAAGAGAAAATTGAAGATCAGATAGAAAGAGATCATCGAAGACGACTAAGTGCAAAGAGAACCGATGACACAACTTAGTGTGTAAACCAAAAATGCAATGACAAAAAGATAAAGAGGAACCCGACAGAGGAAATTGATGTGTAGGATACAGTGTAGACTGACGAGATAGTTGAAATGAAACCGACAGAACAAAATCAAAGGATAATCAGAGCATAACCGACAGACTGAAACCAAAAGTTAGTTGCAGCCTGCAAAAAGTGGATCTGACTTCCACGTCATATAAAGAAATTTTATTATATTTATAGGATATTGATTTTTTTTTAAATCTATTTCTTTAGGGAAAATAAACATGAATTTAAGTTCTTTAATCAGTCTAACCAATTTAAAACACATAAGACTAGGAGATCTAGGTACAAGTTGTAAACCTGATCTTAGAGTTAACATTGTTTTTCTTGAAACTTAATGAAGTCAATCCATGTTATAAATAGATGATGCAATCATTCATTATACATGGATGAAAAAGGATGTGAAGAGAGAGGAGAATATGAATGAATCAAACGAGAACATCTATGGATTAGATTGAGAGTTTCAAGAACAAGAACAAGAACAAGAACAAGAACAAGAACAAGAACAAGAACAAGAACAAGAACAAGAACAAGAACAAGAACAAGAACAAGAACAAGAACAAGAACAAGAACAAGAACAAGAACAAGAACAAAAAAAGGTGAATTTGGCTATCAAAACCAAAAACAGAAGATACCGAGAATCAGATGTATTATTCAATCAAAATTCAGTGATAATAATTTTCATGTAAACTAAATAGGATTTGTATCAGCAATAGGAGATTGCATTTACCAGGTCAATTTGTAATTTTCTATCATTCTAAAAAGTGGAGAAAAGTGTAAAAATCCTTTCAAGGAAGGTGGATTTAACAGTCCAACAACAAATCTCTTAACCATGTGCACACTCAACAGTGTTGCTAAATCTCCTAACAGAGTAGACTTTAACAGGTCTCTACCGATACTCTTAATAGGGTAGATCATCATAAGTGATCAAATTGTAAGCCTTAACCGACCCCTTCCAATTTGCAGATAGTGAAGATTTTGTGGGTCCCATCCCCACCACAATTTTTACTTCCTAACAAGAGTTTTCGACAAGATCATATCATGTGTTATGTGTCAAATTACTTTCTTGAATGTTTCTATGAATGTTCACATGTATGTTAATGTTATGAATTGATATAACTCACATCAAGATAGTATAGATTAGATTGAATGGATATACAATTGATTACAAAGGTTAATTGATTAAAAGGAAACAAAAGTTTTAGAGGTATTGATTCACCCCTCCCCTCTCAGTACATACTTACCATTAATCCCAACAATTGGTATTAGAGCTAAGTCTCTTCTTGGAAAGATTAAAGGCTTAAGAGAAAAGATCATACAATGGAAAAGTACAGACTTGATAAAAATATTGAGAATAAAAATATTGAAATTCAGATGTTCTATGAATAGTATAAAGAAGCTAGAATCAATATGAGACAACTGTTAGATGAAAGAAAGATTATGACATCTCACTGTAATGAGATAGATTATCATGAGGAAGAGATACCAGATTTATTTGAGTCTTCAGGATCAACTACAAGAAAAGCATTAGATACATCAGAAGAAAGCATCACAAGGCTAACTGAAATCAATCTACATCTGGCTGGAGAAGTTAAATCTTTGCAAATTGGTCAAGAGAAAAAGATGGTAAGGATGATTGATGTCATGAACAATGCTAGACAAGCTGAGTAAGAAATAACACTAGCTATTGATGATAGAAGAAAGATCATTGAAAAGCTACAAGAAAAAGATTTTGAAATACAAAGACTTACAGAGCATCACCATGAGATTACAAATCAGATTATTCTTATGAGTCAAGAGGAAAACAGAATAAATGTTGAACTCATTGAAAGAATAGAAGCTATCAGTGAACTGAGGGATGAGAATGAAAAGTTGAAACATGAAATAAGAATTCAACAGTAGCATAATGAAATTATCAAGAAAGCTAAAGAACACAATAAAAGAATGGATGATTTTCTTGAAGGACAACGAAGAGTCAACAACAAAAATGGTCTAGGTTTTACCAAGAATGGAGAATAATCAAATCAAACTGATCCAAAGAATGTCTATGAAAATCCAAGACCAATAAAGCTTACATGCAATCACTGTGGAAAGGAAGTCCATACATCAAATGTATGCAGAGGCAAAATGAAAGGTATTCCTAAATCTACATCTTCAATCATAGGATTTTGTTATAAATGTAACAAGAAAGGACATAAAGCATATGAATGTAAGTCTAAGATGAAACAACCAAAGAAGGAAACCTACATGGAAAAATACTGTCCTACTTGAAAAATGAATGGGAACACAACTCTTGAATGGTGGAAAAAGAAAAGACAAGCATGGAAGCCTAAAGGTCAAGAAACTCCCTATCAACAAAAAAGAGTCGGTAACTAGTATGTATGGGATTACAATACTTAGACAAATTATACAGCATGTGGAAGATATGGTCACATTGCTGCAAACTTTATGAGACAATGGAATAGAAATTCTATAGGCTGGACTAACCCCAGAATGGCTTGCTTACACTGTCATAAAGTTGGTCATCTCAAAAAGGATTGCAGAGACCAAATGACAGAGACAAGCACATATCCCAATGGAAACACCATTGAAGACATCCGAAGAGCTAGACACAAAATGTGGAGAAAATCTTCAAACAATGAAGAAGCTGGACCAAGTAATGCAAATGGTGACACCCCATCCAATGGATTCGGTTACTTCACCACCCCCACCTAAGAAGAACAAGTATGGAACTGCATTACCCAAGTTATTATTTTGCATTAGTTCCATAATATGTTGATATAATGCCAAATTAGCATAAGTAAAGATGCATCATGGTATTACTTGTTAAAATTTGTGATAACTATGCTTTCGGGCATATATACCGAAACCTGTCAGTAAACACTCAAAGCTGAGACTACCTACACTTATTGAGAAGCATCGGTTAACATAAGAAAGCAATTTTCTAAGTGTAAATCAAGCCTCATCGGTAAACAAGCAAAGTGAACAAGTTGTCTGCAACACCAAAACCCGTTGGTAAAAAGAAAGAAGGAATACCGACTACTCCAAAACGTTATCATTGTCACCGAAGCAAAATGAAGTCTTCACCGACAAACTCCATCTTCATACACCAAGGAGTTGGTAAGAATTTATGACACGCATTTTGTGGAAACAACTATAAATAGGGCAACAAAACAACTCATTGTTCATGACAACTATAGCAGAGCGACCAAGGCAATTTTTGAGCAGAAAGCAACTAAATCACAAATCGACCAAAAATTGACACACAAGCACTCCAAAGTAGTTCAAAAATATTTGGAAGACTAAACAATAAGTTCCACAAAACTGACAACTCTATTTTTGCGCATCTCACAGGAAGCCCTAAATTGTGAAAATGGCCTCGACATCAAGAACTATAAAATCTAAGAACACAAAGAAGGATGAGTTCAAACTCATCAAGAAATCGGCATGTGAGGAACGTAACTACAAGATTCATCTTGAGGTTTCTTCACAACTCGATGACGCTGGAGCATTCTCACACATACCATCTAGGGTTTTACTTGTGGAAGATGTTTGATCTTTCATACACTACAAGATTGCAGAGATAGGAACTTTAGAAGTTGAAGACACTTATAAGAAGATATGCAACAAAGATGGAACTCTGAAATATGAGCACAAGCACATAGAAGTAAAAGCGCTCACCAATGGCCTAATGTTCCTGAAGGTTTTCAAAACCAAATGGATTTGGTTAGTGCTAAGCCGAATGCATAACCAAAAGCTATGACTTGATGAGCCGAAGGTGATAACCCAAGATGTCATCCATGCAGTCACCGGTCACCCTATAACTGAGAAAGTAAAGGCACTAAAGCATCCACTTATGGATGAGATCAAGAAGATGAGAGGAGCCAAAGGGATGGTAGAGGATTTAAAGTTACCACCATAACCGATGATGAGATCAAATTCGGTGCATGCATTCTAGGCTAAAAATTCTTCCAAGCAAGCAGATTGAACAACATAGCATTAGGTGCAGTAGACATAGACTAGAAAATTGTGAAGAAGGAAACACAATTAGATTTATTTGAACTACTCCTAAATTAGTTGAAATATAACTTAAAGACTATCAGGAATGTGAAGTCAAACACATGTAAGTTTGGCTCACTCATAATGTGTATTTTCTTCTACTTTCAAGAAACATTCCCATTGGTAGGAGATGTGAAATGGGATAGTACAAAACCGGTCACCATGCAAATCAGTGAACACATAGCATCACTGGGAGATAAATTTGAGACAGTCATGGATGAATAATTCAATGTATTCAAAGATTGAATGCAAAAGAGGGTAAGGATCCCCGAGAAACTCATTGAGAAGTATAAAGTTGAGATATGCTTCATGGTTGATACAAACAATACATACATCAAACCTGCTGTATGGAGGACAACATGGTTACAACCATTGGAGTATGAGATAAACATTAATCTTGCAACTAAGGAAATTCATGCCTTGATCAATGAACCATTGGATAAGAAACAACCTAAATTTGGAACATATGAAGAGACCAAGACAAGAATAAAATTTGGCCTAGTTGTTAAGAAAATTGTCAGAAAGAAGGACAAGATGGTAAATAATCTCAAGAAGATACTGTTAGCAACTGAGGAAGAAACCAAGTAGGAAGAAGAAGTTGAACAGGAGGAAGAAACTGAAGAACATTTATCTATCGATAAAATTGAGGAAAATGATGACTCTGAGGAAACAGAGTCAGATTCACCACCTCCTCCACCAACTATGAATCCAAGGACAACAACCGCTTCTAGAACTAGAAGCCAAACATCAAAGGATTCTACTCCTTCACCTTTAAAGAAAGGAAAGGTCAGGACATACAAGAGGAAAGATGCCACATCGAAGAGAGGTAAAAAAAAAAAGGGGAAGGAAATTCATCAGAACTCGAGAGGATATAGAAGATACCGAGCAGGATGAAGCGATAGAGGTAGAAAGTGTCAAGGTAACAACTCCTAAATCTATTGATGACATATGAAAATATATTGCAAATTATGGATCTATTATAGATTTAAAGATTAGAAGATGGTTGATATTAGACCCAAAAGATCAGAATAAAATAGAGGATGCCATCATAGAAAAAATGTACAAGTTTAAATATGTACCAATCCATTTTTAAGGCAATCATGTACCAAAAGAAATATTGGATAGACTATACTCAAGATGGACATTTGCTTTGAAAAATGAGAAAGAAATAAGAGAAAGAGTACTTGTTACTCTCATGCCACCTAAATCCAAGAAGGTAGAAATAGATGAAATGATGGAGAAGTACAAAAAGGAGTTCTCACCGAAGTTGAGAGCATATAAGTTTTTTGAAGGAAAGCTTATAGAACTTGAACATGATAGCCATAAGAAATGGTGTATAATTATGAATAGACCTACTAAGGAGGAAAGACCCGACAAAGACCTACAACAACAAGATGTTGATAAGGAAACTCAAGTTGACACATCTATCGAGTTAGACAAGGAAGAAGATGACACAACTGGGAAAAAAAATGCAGATGTTACAGATGAATCATGGCCAGACACTACAAATAAAAACATTGTGGATACAAATATCATTCAAATCACCAATGAAATAGTAGAGAGAATTAATAAAGATAAAGATGTCACTGTTGCAAAGGACACAACCGATGAGCAGGGCACAATGGTTGATACTGCACAAGTAAACATTCCAGGCAACATGCCAATATTGATACAAGCTATCAATATTCTGCAAGAATCAAGCAAGTCACTTGAGAAGGATACTCCCAAGGATGCAAGGGAAGAAGAAAAGAAAGACAAAACCGATGATTAGAAGGACATCGGGGACACTCATACATTAACCAATACTAATAAGGTTACAGGAGGAGATACAAAAAAGGATGGAAATACAACAAATAAGAATGCAGAAACAAAGAATGATGAAGCTAAGAACACCAATGAAGGAGATAAACTGAAAGATGTACTCCTGAGGAAACTGAAAAATGTGCTACCGATGATGTGAAGGTAAATGTGGAGATGTCTATAGACACTCGACAAGCTGAAATTGACACCAAGCAAAAATAAAGAAGCACAACAAGTAACTTCATCGAGCACAAGTAAGAAAGCTGAGAAATTGGCAATGGTTTTATGTTCTAGTGATTCACAGAAGAAGAAGAAGAAATGAAAGAAGAGTAAGTTGGAAGTCACCTTGGATGAACTTATTGAAATACCAAAGTGTGACCCATCTACACTTGATTTTGATGCATTACAAGAATATGGAGAAATATGCCAAAGGAAGGCATTATAGGAGAAGCTGAAGAAACAACATAGGGACTCCATGGTACTGGAGACAACATGGGACATTTTGCACCAAATTGTACCCGATATTTATATTGATAAAAAAAAGCCAATACTAGATCAATTAGCAACTCTCACCGATGCAATAACAACTTAGAATATAGATGAAAAGAAGGCACTTGAAGAGAGAGCAGAGTTGAAGTACCAACAAAAGCTCATTGAGAACATCAGTCAAGAAGTGGCAGTCACTGAAGCTATAACCTTGATTCAAACACTAAGCACAATAGAAAAGTTCACTAAAGAGAATAGTGACAACATTACAAAGCTAGATACAGATCTAGCAAATAGTTCAAAAAGGTTAACCACCAATGGAGACAATGCAATTAAGTTGCATTGTGAAAATATCATAGAGATAAAAAGGTTAAGGCAGTAACTATGGGAAGTAAAGACACACTTTAGGAAAGAAGTAACCAAGCTCCAAGCTCAATTTCTACCAAACCTTACATTGCTTCAACATCATATAAGTTTATGACGACAACTGATACCAACTCCTGAGATGTCTGTAGCAGACAACATCTATGACATGCACTCTAAGATCACACTCGAGCACATGGCTCTGGAGAACCTAAAATAACAATGGGAAAAAATGATGGAAGACATGAAGTCTTCACACCCTTACATTTTTGATAAGCTCTAAGGTAAAGACCTTTTCCCTTAATATCAAAAAAGGGGGAAAATGATATGAGTACAAAATAAATAAAAGGGGAAAATGATATGTATTCATTCATTCATTCATATGGGAAAATGGAAAATGGTAAATATGTATATGTATATTCATATGGGAAAATGATATGCAGAAGGAAAGATATCATATGTACAGATATACTGACATATAAATAGGGGGAGTCATTAAAATGACTAAGGATTATATATGTTGTATATACTTAACATTTTGTTAGTATTTTGCAAATATCAGTTTTTGATACTAATGTCAAAGGGGGAGATTGATGACATTAATTTTCCATTAGTATGAATTTTTTTTTTTTTGGTAAGCATACACTAAAAGACAGGACAAGAGAAAACCGAAGATTAGATAGAAAGAGATCACCAAAGATGACTAAGTGCAAAGAGAACCAATGACACAACCCAGTGTGTAAACCAAAAATGCAATGATAGAAAGATAAAGAGGAACCCAAAAGAGGAACCTGAGGTGCAGGATACAATGCAAACCAATGAGACACTTAAAATGCAACCAACAAAACAAAACCAAAGGAAAGTCAGAGCATAATTGACATAAATCAAAAGTCAGTTGCAGCCCACAAAAAGTAGATTTGACTTCCACGTCAGATAAAGAAGCTTATTCTATTTATAGGATATTGATTTTTTTTAAATCCATTTATTTAGGGACAAGAAACATGAATGTAAGTGCTTTAATCAGTCTAACTGTTTTAAAATACATAAGATGAGGAGATATAGGTACAAGTTGTAAACCTGATCTTAGAGTTAACATTGTTTTTCTCAAAACTTAATGAAGTCAATCCATCTTATAAATAGATGACGCACTCATTCATTTTACATGGATGAAAATAGATGTGAAGAGAGAAGAGAACATGAATGAATCAAATGAGCACATCTATGGATCAGATTGAGAGTTTCAAGAACAAGAACAACAAAAGGTGAATTTGGTTATTAGAGCCAAGAACAGAGGATACCAAGAATCAGAGGTATTATTCAATCATAATTAAGTGATAATACTTTTCATGTAAACTAAATAGGATCTGTATCAACAATAGGAGATTGCATTTACCAGGTCAATTTGTAATTTTCTATCATTCTAACAAGTGGAGCAAAGTGTAGAAATCCTTTCAAGGAAGGTGCATTTAACAGTCCAACAACAAATCTCTTAACCGAGTGCACACGCAATAGTGTTGCTAAAGTTCCTAACAGAGTAGACTTTAACAGGTCTCCATCGATACTCTTAGCAGGGTAGATCATCAGAAGTGACCAAATGGTAAGCCTTAGTCGGCCCCTTCTAATCTATAGATAGTGAAGATTTTGTGGGTGCCATCCCCACCGCAGTTTTTACTTTGTAACAGGAGTTTTTTGTGATATCATATCTTGTTTTATGTGTTAAATTAATTTCATGAATGTTTCTATGAATGTTCACATGTATGTTAATGTTATAAATTGATATAAATCATATCAAGATAGTATAGATCAGATTGAATGGATATACAATTGATTACAAAGGTTAATTGATTAAAAGGATACAAAAGTTTTAGAGGTACTGATTCACCCCTCCCCTCTCAGTACATAATTCCCATTAATCCCAACAACATCAAACGAGAATGAAGAGCTTAACCGACAAGTTCATGAATTTATAAACAAAGGTTTGATTTGAGAGATTTTGAATCCATGTGTAGTACCTACTATATTAGCACCTAAGAATAATGGAGAATGGAAAATGTGCTTTGATTCCAGAGCAATTAATAAGATCACAGTGAAGTATAGTTTCCTATACCGAGAATGGATGACATAATGGATTGTTTGAGTGGAGCAAGAGATTTTACCAATTTTTTTTTTGAAGAGTGGATATCATCAGATCAGAATCAGAGAAGGTGATGAATGGAAGACTACTTTCAAGACAAAGGAAGGTTTGTATGAGTGATTGGTTATTCCTTTTGGTTTAACTAATGCACCGAGTACATTCATGAGATTAATGAATGAAGTTTTGAAGAAATCCTTGAATAAATGTGTGATTGTATACTTGGATGATATTCAGATATTCAGTAACACTAGAGAAGATCATTTGATGCATATAAGACAAGTGTTGCAGAGATTGGAAGAGGAAAAGTTGCTGATAAATATGAAAAAGTGTTTCTTCATGAAAGAAGAGCTTGAGCATTTGGGTTTTGTGATTTCATCTAATGGTTTGAAGATGGATCCTCAAAAGGTTGAAGATATGCTTAGTTGGCCTACACCTGAAAATGTCATTGAGGTAAGATCATTTCATGGATTGGCAAGTTTTTACAGAAAGTTAATCCAAAATTTCAGTCCTATTTGTAATTCTATGACTGAGACAATGAGACACTAATAGATTTGACCCCAAATTTTGACCAAACTTTTCAACCAACTAGCAAAATTGTTTTATTTGGTCGCATTATAAAAGTTAACTTTTCTTTTTTTTACTTTTATGCCTGTGTTGGTCAAAATTTTGACCAACACGTGCATAAAAGTAAAAAAAAGAAAAATAAACTTCATTTTACCACTTCCTATTACCGCCACGACTGCAAATTTTTCTAGGTTACAGAGCGAAACTAGTGCAGCACTGTGGATTCGACACAGGTAATTAGATCAAGGGTTGCAACGCGTGAATTCTTTTAAAGTTTCTTGGTCTGATAAACTAGATTTTAGTAATCACAGTTTAAAATTCTAGCTTTGAACACTATTTTCATAAAATGTGGGGTATCCTACTTTCCCACCGATGGATGTGAATGCCGCCTTGGGAAACACAAGTTCCTTTCATGTATACTAAGAATTCAAAACCCCAAGTCTGTAACTGTTCATCTGCGCATGGAGGATTGATGCCCTAGGCTAATTACTTAATATGTATTAGCATACATGTCTATCAGGGCAGGCCTTTAAAAGCTATCAACCCTTGTGCTTCCAAGGTTACCTTAGAAGTGCATACTATTGTTCTGCTAGGTCAGGGAAGTTGATTTCTCTGCTTCTTATACTGATGGATTCTATTAATAATCAACTTCCCCAAGAATTGATTAGAGAGGTCCTTATGAGAGTACCATACT
>MU222896.1:4946-32359 GCA_018584345.1 Thuja plicata
AGTTTAGGGCTAGTTTCATTTTCGAAATGAGCCTTTAGGGCTTAATTTTTGGCATCAATTATGCCTAAAATTTAGGGATTGGGCTAAAATTTTGGAGGGGTTTTTGAAAGCTACATTGTAGGCATCACGTGGGCCTAAAAATCAGAGTTATCTATCTGTTTAGGAGACCTTTTTGGGGGGAGGTTTTCATTTTCAGAATTATCCTTGGAGGCTATATAATTGAACTTCTTATTCATTGTAAGGGTTTAGTATTTGGGGATTTTGAGGTATTAAGTGAACACATTGTTCCTTTGCCCATTTTCTTTGTATTTTGTAACCATTTTGCAGATTTTGGAGATAATAAAGCTGACTTTACCATTCACACATATTTTCTAAGTCTTGCATCTATCATTTTCAAGATTTTTGCATTTAAGTGTTTATCCCTTTTTAAGCATAGATTAGTGAATTGCTACAAATTCCTATTCTAGGTTTAAAGAATTAGCCTTTTGCAGAAGTTATATTTTTGCTGGTTGAATTCCTACTATTAGTGGTACCAAAACCTAATAAGGAATTGTGAACCATCCTAGGTGTTGACAAAGGAAATCATTTGCAGAACTTAGTAGTTTGTGTTTTTTGTAAGTACAGTCTTGCAAAATTTTGATAAATCTGCATCCATCTTTGGTGTATCACCTATCTTAATTAGTTTTTCTTTATTTTCCAAGTTCTCCTTCTCCCTTTTCCCAAAACCATAAAAAAGTCAATATTAGGTGATATCCCAAATTCAACAGGAACCAACCTAGAATATGGAGATTCATTCTCTTATCCACCTAAGAGAATGTTTCCATGTTTCAAAAGGATGGCTAGATTCTGCATCCAACTATAGGCGCAATCCTGATTGACAACAATTTTTGGCACGCCCGGTGGGACCCAACTGTTTCACAATTTGGTTGAGCTTCATTATTATTGTTGTCTTGGTGTGAACAATAGTATTACAACCTTTGGAGGTAGGATTCAAACACACACCTGGTGACTGTCTATAGAAAAGATCTACTGGTTTCAAAGATCAAGTGTTGGTATTTTTCAAATCATTTTTATATTTAGATTTTCAGCTTATTACATGAATAGAGATGTCATATTATTGTGGGCAGCAACAATACCCACCACCATATTATGAAAGGAATGACCATGAAGTTTCTAACCAACCATATCATTTTGAGGGTGCTACCAATTTTGTTCAAAATGATTTTGCAAGTGCTAATTATCAGCATGTTTCACCTATTTGTGAGCCTCTTATTCCTGTTCAAGTCTTGTGTAAAATGAATCTGAATGGAATTAGAGATCAGGTTATGGCTCTTGGTTAGAGACTTGATGATCTTGGTATAGGCTTGAAGGGAGATCCATCTATTCCCTTACACAAGGATGAGTTCAGATATTGAGAGTTACAACTCCTTTTGGGGGGTTGGGCTGCTCAGATTCAAGAAAATAAAGAGCAACAAGGATTTGATATGCAGATAGAAGATTCACTCTATCTAATCTTTGAAATGAACATGCTGATATGGAGTTTGAAATATTCTGAGGACACAATAGCAATAAAATAGCATATGCGGACTCAAACAAATGAGCAGTTTGATGCTAAACAAAGACAATATGATCAAGTCCTTGCTGATGAGCTGGAAGTATAGAAGAAAATTCATGAAAAAGGGTTAGACGAACATAAAAAATTGATAAAGGTCATGTTTTCTAAAGGTGTAAAAAGTGAGGAAGATTTCCAAAGAAAATTAAGAGCTCATGAGGAATTCCATGACAAAGAGCTACGTGAGCACAAGGAGAGAATAAGGTTCCTGATTGATACAACAACTAAGTATAGAGATGTCGGTAAAATTCACTATGAGAAAGCCCAAAAGTATAAACAAAGGGATGAGAAAAAGGTTGTATCTGAGCCTCATACCCTTGCTGATCAGAGCAATGAAATGATAGCAGATGTGTTTGACAAGCTACCTAAGTTTTTTGAAAAGGACAACATACTAGACCAAACACCATTATTAAGTTCTGGCCAAATGGATGAAGAATTAATGCCCATCCTAATGCAAGATCATGAAGAAGATGCTACAAATCAGAGGGTAGAAACACCAATATCAGAACAACAAGCAGAGATTCAAAGTTTGGATAATTTGAGCATGCATGACAGTATCAACAAGGTAAATATCAATCCTCTTCCATGCATAATTGAAAATCTGGATGATGAGGCTGAATTTTGGGATGATCTTGAGGTATTTATGGTAGAGTTAGATGACTTTCATCCATCTACTCATAAATAAAATTAGGTATAGCAAGCTATTGCACAGATAATATGTACTAATTCTCATGATTTTCCTTCATCTTCAAGTAGCAAAGAGCTAACATAATTGATGAGTTGTGATCATAAAGAGACTAAAGGTGAATTAGATAATATGTTAGTCAAGGAGGGAAACATTCAGGAGGAATATCAAGGGTCTCATATCAAGGTCAATTTAGTGGACGTTGAGGAGGAGATTTCAGCTTCTCATCATCAAATCATTGATACATTACCTCAGCCTATTTTCCCTCATAAATCAGATACAACTGATCATGAAATTGTTACAGTGATCCATGAGATACTCAACAAAGTTGAGTCCAATAGCATAAAGCCAGATTTTATCATTTCTAGAGTCTACCCAATCAGGTATCTTTCCAGAATGGAGCTTGTGCCTGAATTGTCAATTATAGAGCAACATATCCAGCATATTTATATACCTCAAATCTGCATTGATATTGATCAAATCCAAGAGGTATGTGATATGGTCTATAATTTTTAGGATATGCTACTAAAGTCTCAGATCTTTCAAGTTATATTGCATATCTTTTTAGTTGTACATGTATATCCATCTCATCTATTTTTGGTGAGAAAAGGAAGCTATTTCAATCAGTCAGTTAATGGATGTATCTGAGGGTTCTTTGATGATTGATTAGCTTAGGGTAGATTAGAAGTTTCCAGTTATAGGGTTTCTTTCTCTAAGTGTTGTTCAAAAACATGCTTCAGTTTTAGTTTTAGTTTCAGTTGTGTGAAGAAGAAACTAAGGATAGCACTATTAAACTTCACTATTCTTACATGAAAAACATACCAATCATACAAGGCATGGAATTTGTTTCGCTGCCTCATATCATAAGCATCTCATTCATATAGAAACAATGGATGATAGCAGTAATATCCTTGGTTTATTTTCAGTTTGCAGTTGTTTTAGTTTGAGAAGTTCAGTTATTCCTAAAAGTTGAAGACTCTGGCCCAATGGATAAGCAGAAGGCAACTAGTGTATTTTTGTTCAGCAGGAAAACACCCCTAAGAGGTCACCAGAAAATGTTATCATTTTAGTTACACACTAAATTGGTAGCTTGATAATTGTTTTACACTAAATTATGGATTTGATAGTTGTTGTCCTAAGTTGCAGAATTGCCTAAATTTAGAAGATAAAGTACACATGTAGCACAAAAACTACAAACATCAAAAGATTGAATAAAGGTACATCTATTTAACACTGCTATTTAGATATTGAAGAAAAAATACATTGCTTTTGCATTCATGCTAACACTGATAATGTTCTCTAAGTATTGATTAGATTTAAAAGTGATCATTACATTGAACATTCAAACTAAATGTAATAAATAAGTATTCCTTCATAGGTTACATCTTTCATTTTGAAAAATTGGAGAAGTTATCCAATTCTGAAAGCAAGAAAGGAGCATAGAAGGTTTAGGGAGCTAGGAATTTCCTTGGAGAGGTCTTCTATATTCTGGTAAATAGTCATCTAAATCCGCGTGTCTTTGTGTCCCTGCTCGATTCTTTCTGTAAGTTCTACATTCTAGGTCTAGGATATTCTTCCGGTTTTGCCCTGCATCACGGAGAGAAAGTAGTTAGATCCAAATTGGATCTAAGAAACACATAGATACCTAAAACAACATGCTACAATCAAATCTTTTAGAACTATACATTTATGTAAACATCAATGCAATAGCAAAGTATGCATTTGCAATAACTAAATAAAGTATCAAAGAGACATAATGTTATGAAACCTTTTACTGCATATAATTGGTATCCTACATTGTTCGAGAGTTTCTATTTAGGAAACCAAAAAATCTGAATCAAAGGGACTTGGGTCTTGTAACTAAGAAAACCTTTTTAGATCATCCACACATAAGTTTAGTAAACCCAACCAGAAAACCAACATTCATACATAAATGTCATTTCATGTGACATTTACATACAAACATTGGTTAACTGATTGTATATACTAATCTAACACATGGACTCGATGGTCTGTGCAAAGAAAGTGAGAAAAGTAAAAAATGCAGAAAGAAATACAATGCAAGAGTTCACAAGTTGCAGAGGATAAAAGGAAAATATAGTGGGTCTCACGAGCCTGTGCTTGAACCTCACTAGATTTAGGATGCAAGAGTGCTATATGTCCATGAATTCAGAAAGAAAAGAAGATACAGTTCATACAATGATGCTACCAAAAGGTGCATATGAAAAGAAATGATGCAATAAAGATAAGTGTTCCTGATTGGGATAGTGTACATCCAACAAGAAACAAAATTGTAGATTAGAAATGAGGTAACACTATTATTTATCATTGTATAAGCAAGGATTGAATACTATGTAATACTGTTCAAAATATACATATGAACTCATCATAGGAACAATGCATATTCAAAGAAAAAATCAATAGGAAATGCATATCTGTAGTAACATTGTTACCTTCAGTCTGTAGAACACCCAAATGTTGTTGTTCATTTTTTATATGCAAAAGTGAAGGGAAGATAACACCATCATTTCATTAGTGCTAAAGTGCTTATATAGTGGAGGTATTAGCCTAAATGTTGTTTACTTATTCAACAAGTGAGTTCAAGTAATTCTTACTACATGTATAGTTGAAACTGTGGACTATCATCATTTACAATGAAGCATTGTAATGTTGTCCTTCATAATGTTATGTTGGATATTTAAAAAAAAATGATAAAACAATAGTATAACTGTTACACTTAAAATAAGATATACATTCCCTTCAAACATATAATGTTGTCATCATCCAAAAAATCTAGAGTAGTACAATGTTTTCTTTGCAGAAAGAGAGGAAAGGCATATTCAGAACGGAAATGTTTGCTCAAAGATATGCATATGCAAAAACCATATTAGTATGGAATCCAAAACTAACATGCATATGTGTAATGTAGCTATGCAAATAAAAGAAGAAGTATGTATACCCAATGGTCGGGCTCTATTTTCACAAATTTTGCTCATGGGAGTCACGAGCCCGTGCTCGAACCCCATGATTAACATTGGAAGTGATAATTAATCAAGTAGTGTTATTTAAAGCTGCTAGAGTACAGATTCAAATCAGATCATATAAGATATCAGACATGACATATGATGATAGAGAAGACAACAAAACAATAACATACATGTTTACAATCAAATTCAAAAAAATAAAAAGGTATGCATATTGAACAAGGAAAGTTGTTACAAGATATAGGATACATCAACACTATTGGTACATACATGTGAAATACATAAATGATATCATTTTTTGTTGTTATGAAAATGCTGCAAATTACAGTGTCTTGATACAATGCTATGAAGAAATACAGAGAAATGGATTTACATGAACTTAGTGGAAATTCAAAGGATATAGATAAATCTGTCTATATGATTCAAGAAAGGACAAGTGCAGAGGAGTATTGTCAGTGCCCCAGGCTCAACAAACCTTCCAAGTTCTTTTCCAAAAAAGACTAAAAAAAGCTTAATAAAGAGTAACTCAATGTTAACATAGGAAGATAGCATGCTGGACAAAGAAGACAACATCTAAATAATCAACAGATACAATGTAGACAAAATGCAGTAGAGGATGAGTTTAGGAAGGAGCCCAAATTCATCTATTTTAAAGATTCTAGACAGCATGTATAAAACATAACATAATCTACGGCTTTGTATTCAATCAAAAGTGACAAAAAAAATCACTACAAATAATGATAGCTTCTATCATTCTTATTCCAGCAGAAAAATGACTTATCTTCAAGTTCAAACAAAGAGGAAGCTCAATTTCTTACCAAGAGATGCAGAGAAAAATACCATATTTCATGGCAATGGAACCCAAGTTCACTTCAAGTGTAGGAAAAGACAAAGTTCTTACAAGGATACATGCACAGTGCCATGTATCATGGTATTTAAAACCCCAAACTTTAGTAAAAGCCATGATAAACAATGAAGAGCTTGAGTTCGACAGAAGATTCATGCAAAAATGCCATATATTATGGCCAAAGAAAACTCAACTCTAGTCAAAGAGGCTGCAGTGTGAAGATGAACCAAGATTCATGCATAGACAACACAATGCTCAAAAAAGTTGACTCCAGCAAGCAAAATGGAGGCCAAGTTCAAAGATCATTCAAAGAACATGTAAACTACAGAAAAGCCTGAGTTCTTGTAAATATCAAAAGACAACGCCATTTTTAATGGAAATAAACTCAAGAATAATGCATAGAACTCCATGGTAAAACTCCAGATTCATACACAACCTGAGTTCAACAGAGGAATTTTTTGGCTAAAAGACCATCTGGAAGAATACCACATTCTCAGCATGGCGACACAGAAGTAGAAAACCCTAAGTTTTCTCCAAAATACAAACTCAAAAAATAAGATACACAGATACCTATGTCAAATTGAATAGAATTTGAAATCCATCAAAGTACAAAGAGGAGTTAATATCTAGAATTTCAAAAAGCCAGGACAGCTACTTAGCTGAGGGATACGTTGATATTTTGTGAGAAGATTGGTTATTGCTTAGTGATGGGTCATGTTGACCATAGGATGTCGGTTTTGATAGAGTTTTTTACTCATGATGAAGTTAGGTTTTTGTAGATAGTTAGAGTTATTACCATATGTTATGGTTTTAGGTTGGGTTACATCTTAGGGGGTATATTTTAGATATTTTAAATATATTCTTTGATATATTTTTAATATTTTAAATTATTCTTTGTAATATGTTGATATATATTGTGTAAAAGATGAAAATCAAGAAAATATCAACATTAGGAGACCTAAAGTTTAGGGCTAGTTTCATTTTCGAAATGAGCCTTTAGGGCTTAATTTTTGGCATCAATTATGCCTAAAATTTAGGGATTGGGCTAAAATTTTGGAGGGGTTTTTGAAAGCTACATTGTAGGCATCATGTGGGCTTAAAAATCAGAGTTATCAATCTGTTTAGGAGACCTTTTTGGGGGGAGGTTTTCATTTTTGGAATTAGCCTCGGAGGCTATATAATTGAACTTCTTATTCATTGTAAGGGTTTAGAATTTGGGGATTTTGAGGTATTAAGTGAACACGTTGTTCCTTTGCCCATTTTATTTGTATTTTGTAACCATTTTGTAAATTTTGGAGATAATATGTTGGATTTACCATTCACCCATATTTTTAGAGTCTTGCATTTATCCTTTTCAAGTTTTCTACATTTAAGTGTTTATCCCTTTTTAAGCACAAATTAGTGAATTGCTACAAATTCCTATTCTAGGTTTAAAGAATTAGCCTTTTGCAGAAGTTATCTGTTTGCTAGTTGAATTCCTACTATTAGTGGTACCAAACCCTAATAAGGAATTGTAAACCATCCTAGGTGTTGAGAAAGGAAATCATTTGCAAAAATTAGTAGTTTGTGTTTTTTGTAAGTACAGTCTTGCAAAATTCTGATAAATCTGCATCCATCTTTGGTGTATCACCTTTCTTAATTTTTTTTTTTTTCATTTTCCAAGTTCTCCTTCACCCTTTTCTGGTGTAGAGCACCTCATGAAGACTAGATTCACTCGGTTGATCATTAGCCCTAAAATAAACAACATGAAGGATATGACAAAAAGGATCTCCAAGGTTTCTTTGAGAAGGAAAAATGATCCATAAGATCATAGCAGTGTTGTAAGGGGGCTAATAAAGCCATTTTGTTAATGTTGTTAGGAAGTCCCTAGATTTGATACTTAGCCAATAAAGACTAATGTAAAGGCTTGAGAGGATAAATATAGGTTTGATTAGTTGTTAGAGGTCATTAAAAGACCATCTTCTATTGTCTTAAGAGTCACATTTTAAAAGACCATTGTCTAATGTCTTGCAAAACACATTTTTATGCATTATGTTTATGCATTGGAGTGGCAGCATTATAGGGATGTTAGATAGAACAGTTTTGTAATCGGTTGCAATAGATGGGAATTGATTATAGGGAAAAAAATTCATTCTTTTAAGGATATAGAAGACCGATAAAAAATGAGAGAAAAAGAGAATGTAATGTGGGCATTCAATTGTGCACAGTTTGCACAGAAATATTGTAATTAGGGAGTAAAACTTAATATCTTTTGGTGTTTCTACGGATCTTTGGAGTAACATCTCTTATGCATGATGAAGGAAGAATGTTTTTATTGTTTTACATTTCAATGAGTCGGTTTGTAAGTTTGGATGTTGCGTTGTAGTTGACTGTCCTTTAATAGTGAGGTTCTTTGCATGAGATGTTTGTCTGCATTGTTTGTAAATAATGCCAAATGCTCCATGTACCTCTATGCCTTGAGGAAGGTGACTATTTTATGTCTAAAATAAGTGTAACAACCTTGCATGTAGGTGACAAGATTGTAGGATGAGTAGAATCCACAAACAGTGCATTGGTGCATTGAAAATACACTCAAAATGAGCCATGAGAGTAGCATCAAGAAATATAACAACATGAGCATGTTGTTTTGTGTTTGAATCCATCAATATGGATGTAATATGAGAATAATAAACCTTTTGAAATTTTTGGAGGTGTTGGGAAGACAGAGTTCCAAGAATCCCTTGTTTAGTCATCCATGCATTATAAGAAAAGAGTAATTTTCTCAGAAACAAGACCCTCAATGCGGGGGCAATATCATTCCAAAAAACCGTTGGATTTTCCTCATCTTTTATTATGTTTTAGGGATCCTAATCGCACCATCCTCATTGGAGTGATTGAGAAGTTATAGTCTTTGTGAAAAGTTATTCACCTCTGTGTACGGGTATGTCAAAGAAGACAACAAGAAGGTATATTTTGAGTATTTATTTCCAGAGTTTTATTTAATGGATCTAGTAGATGGGAAAGTGTATGGAAAGACTCCATAAGGATGTTAGGGAGTCTTGTGGATGAGAGAACAAACCTAAATGTTTTAGGGGAGCAGTGTAAGTGACTGTCCCAAGTGTGGAGTCAAGAGATGCAGAGTCACTGTCTTTTAAGATAGAAGCCCTTAGTTGGTGTGGGAACAAAGTGGGAAGCAATGAACCTTGTTTGAGCACTTGAATGGTGTGATTCTGGTGAATATGAGTGTTAAAGAAGAGTAAGGTTATGACCCTTGATAGGCCTAGTTGAGTAGGTTGGGTCTTGACATTGTATCTGGTTGAAGGTACTTTTGGGAGCTCACCAACTTGACTTACATCATTTTCCCAAAACCATAAAAAAAATTCAATATTAGGTGATATCCCAAATTCAATAGGAACCAGCCTAGAATCTAGAGATTTATTCTCTTATACACCTAAGAGAATGTTTTCATGTTTCAACAGGATGGCAAGATTATGCATCCAGCTATAGGCGCAATCCTGATTGACAACAATAATCTCTTGTGCCATAACCATGCATCTTCAACTTTAGCATACAAACAAATCTAAATAGATGTATCAAGGTAAAATAGGTTACCTTTAGATTATTCTCTAGTGGAAACCACACTTTATTTTTGATCAAATGCTTTTACCTTCCCATTCTAAAATTCTAGTTAGTGACCTAAATTGTTTAGTTGTGCCACACTCAACAAATTGTACTTTAATCCTTAAACCCAATATACATCATCACATCTTGTATTATTTAATAGAATTATTGAACATTTACCTTTCATAGGATATGGAGCATCATTACCGAATCTAACATTTCCTCCATTATGTTCTACCATAGTAATAAACTTAAGTGTATCACCAGTCATGTGATGTGAACACCCACTGTCTATAATCCATGTATCATTTTTGCTTACATGTGATTTTAGGCCTTTTTCTTCTTGCTTTTCTTCATCTGAATTATCCTTGATGGAAACATATACAACTTCTTCTTCGACATCATAATTTGTATCATCATCAGTTAGTCCTTCATTAGCAATATGAAATGACTTCTTACCTTTATTTTTGTAATATCAAAATCTACTGAATCTATTTTCTCGTTTGTTCTCGTCTCGGTTGCTTTCTTCTCATCACTGTCATTGTCAGGGCATCTAGAAGCAATATGTCCAATCTTGTTACATTTAAAAAAATTCAAGGGAAAATTACCTCAGTATTTCCCTTTGCCTCTCTTTAGTTTTCTAGCTAGTAGGGCTTCAAAATATATTTCATTTGCTTCATCTTCAACATACAGTTCTTCTAGCTCACTCTTGCAGTTGTAAAATCTTTCACTAGCACTACTAGCATATCCATCACTAGGTCTAGACTCCCTAGAACTTCCAATCTTCAAAGATGATTTAAATGTAGACTCGATCCTAGCAGTAAACTATTATTAAAATCATTAATCTCAAAAGAAATCAACTTACCAATAGTAGCATCCAGTGAAATAGTCATTGAAGGAATTTGTCTTAGTTCTTGTATTACAGACACTCAGATGGCATACATAAGTAAAAATGTTCTCAATATTTTGCTTGTCACATCTTCTTTAGTAATTTTTCCTCCAACACCTCTAATAGCATTCACAGTTTCCTTTAGTCTAGTGTTGTATAGTGTAACATTTTCACCTTCTTCCATTCTGATAGAATCAAATTTCCCTCTTAAGCTTTCATCTTTTCCCTTCATAACATGTCGATCTACACCATGTATTAAATTAATCCCATCCCACATCTTCTTTTTTGCATCACATCCTATAATGTCATTGAACTGCAGATCAGTGAGAGTAGATGATATCTGAATCATTGCTTGTGTGTGGTCCATTTTTCCTCTTATCTGCTCAACTGTTAAGGGACCAATTTTTGGTGGTGTATACTCATTATCAACATAATATACTGCATAATCTCCAATACCAGATAGCTACAACCACATTTGGTTTTGTAATGTAGAGAAGTTATCCTTATTCAACTTAGGTGTCTCCCTCTTATACATCTTCAGATCTTTAACTCAAGTCTTTTAAAATTATCTCTTGGAGTACTTAGCTCTGATACTAATTGTTGGATTAATGAGAGGGGGGTGAATCAGAAAGCTATGATACTTTAAACTTAAAAACTTTAAATCTGATTCAACTCAGTAGGATAAACAACAACAACAACTGAATTACTAAATATATTCAATAACTTGCATAAACAGTAAACAACACGCACATGAATCATTCAACACATTTGACACCAGATTTAACGAGGAAACCCAATTTGGGAAAAACCTCTGTGGGAACTGTCACCCACAAATGAAAATACTCTTCTGAAGTATGCTCGGGTAAAAGCTTATCCTATTAAAGATTACAATACGCGTTTGTTAAATGTGACCCTCCTAGGGGATTTACTTCATACCCATTAAGATCTTCACCCTGTTAGGAGTGGCCTAGTTAGAGGGCTTTGAATACTCTTTTAGAATGTCACATTTCTCAAGGATTTTACAATAAGACTATTAAGTCCACTCGGTTAAGAGATTTTGCTGTTACAAATGCAAATAAGCAACAATGTGTAAATGATCTGTAAAAATGCAATTACCTCTTCCTTGATCAGATCCCTTTATGCTCTCTCTAACTACTAGCATCAACACTTCATCAATTTCTTCACTTAGACTCAGATTTATCACTTCTTTACTCTTCACTGCATCACTCGGTAGCACTTCAACACTTCAACTTGCCAGCCATTTGTTCTTCGAATTCATCATTTAACTAGAATTTGTTTTTGCATCTTAATCTACTTGATTAGGTTTTCCTTCAATCATGCTCAGCCATTAGATTAACCTTTTTGAACTAATTTAGTGAACTTGAAACTCAGTTAGTCGCTTTGTCATCACCTCGAAACTTGCACTTTTCTTGGAAATAAAACCTTTACTTTTGCCGCTTAATCTATATCATAGATTTCTTCCTTGAATTTTCCCGTGCGTAGACCTTGTAACCAACTTTATTTTCATTCTTGGAATCCTCTAGATCATTGTAGCATTATATTAAATGTGTTCTTATCCTTGTTTCTTACATCTGTTATGTTCGATAACTAACTCTTAGTTTGGTGACTAACATGCACTGCTTGGTGCTTCAATGTCTCGATGTCCTGACTGAATATTTCATAACCCTTAACCGACAGAATCTCTTTGCTTGGTAACTTAACTCTTTATTCTTACCAACTTTTCCACTTTTGTTTACCGGCTTGATAAAGTAGAAACCAATTATCTCAAGATGATCTTATCATTGTTTGATCTTTATTTATTTCCCTGTTAAATCAACTCTGAAAGATATGACAATTCAATATGAACTATAAATCAATTGCTTAACATCAATGAAAAAATAACAAATAATCTAATTCTTTCTATAATCATGTATACCTCTAATCTCGGTCTTCATCATCATCTCCATCAGTTGGGTAACATAAGGTATAACCACCTTTCTCTTTGAATTCATATTCTTCTCTCCTTGAGAACAATAACCAAATTCACCGATTACTACTACTCCTCGTAAGTAGCAGCCTCCTCACATCAATCCAACTTAAAAGATAAATATTTGAGCTCATTGTATGGATGCACTTACCTGCATCTATTAACTCTGATTAGGAGGGGCAAGCCCTTTTGTCTTTCATTTGGACTTTCCAATAGATTCCTTTTCTCTACTAGCCTTATTTTTCTTTCTTCTTGACAAACTCTTATGCTTATATTCCTTTTCCCCTTTCACTTTTTATTTTCCCTTGACATCCCTTGGTACTCTCTTTTCATGTTTGTCTTTCCTATTCATTTTCTTCTCCTTTCTTTGATCATTTTTCTGTACTTTCTTGTTTACTCCTTCTAAACCACTTTTTTCACCTTCTTGGTTTCTGCAATTCTCAGTACCAGATTCATATAGGTTGCATCTGATTCATAGAACAATATTATGTCCTTTATTTTCTTCCTTCTTTGTATTACATTGAATAAACATGTAACCTTTCTTCTATTGACATTATCATTTTTCTTTCTCATGCTACTACATATACTTGAATCATGATCATGCACTATATAATTAGAACAAAGATTCTTCTTTCTGCAATCCACTTCTTTATGTCCATCTTCATCGGAAGCAAAGGACTAACCTATAAACTTTTGAGCTTTAATCTCCCTTACAGAGTTCTTCTTATTCCTTTTAGACTTGTCCTGATTGGATTTGGAGCAGTCTCCTTTTTCTAATCTAAGATCACTCTTGTCTGCTAACCTCCTCTGAATTAGCAATGCCTCAAGTTTAGTTGAATTGATCTTGAGATTTTCTATGTAGTCATTTGCAATCATAAGCTCTTTCTCCATAAATTTGACCCACTGATCATCCATGAAAACTTTACACATATCTCTGGCCTCAATTTTAGAGATCAAGCAAATATGATCTTTTGCAGTTCCTATTATGATCTTCTGAAGATTTGTCTAAAAATTACCTTTGTTTGATTCTAAAGCTTCACTAGATTTTTTGTCATAAAACTTCTTCTAACTGTGAATCTTGGTATCACCATGATTTCCAGACTATTTATCCTTGATTTCCATATCTACATCACCTTTTCCTTCTTCTTAATTTCCCAATCTTATCGAGAAGTTATGAACTTGATTCTCAGTTGGAGTTTGAATTTTATGAATTGTACCAATATCTTGTTTATCTAATTTACCCTTACAAGAGCTAAACTAACTTTCACTAAACCGAATAATCAAATATATTTGTCTATTATTGTTTAGATGAAATACATTACCTCTTCTCTTGGATCCTGATCTAATCTCCATTCTATATTTATCCAAGATCTTGCAATAGTCATCCTTGAAATGAAGTCCATAGCCTTTTCCCATTACCTAACCAACACTGAGAAGATTGTGCCTCAAGCCTTCTACATACAACACATCTTCAATAGTAGTCTTATCATATAAAGAGATAGATCCTCTTCCTCTGATTACACCACCATAATTATCTCCCCATCTTACCATTCCACCATCATACTTCCAAAAAATTACAATTTTTTCCTTTTCACCAATCATATGATGTGAGTATCGACTTTCTATCATCCATTCATCTTTCTTGACAATTTGTTCAGCTAGGGCATTTTCTTCAACATAACAACTAGTAGGAGTACTAGGCATAGGATCCATAGATTTAGGTACATCCTCTTTAATAGATACAAACACAATTTCATCATCATCTTTATCAACACCATGAGATTCATCATCTGTGACTCCTTCATCGTCAGCAACATAATAACAATTTTTCTCAAACTTAGACTTATCAGACTTGTACTTAGGATTCTTCTCCAGACATCTAGAGGCATAATGTCCTATATTTTTACAAGAAAAACTTAGGATTCTTCTCCAAAAATCTAGAGGCATAATGTCCTATATTTTTACAAGAAAAAAATTCAAAGGCATTTTCCCTTTGTATTTACCAGATCCTTTTAATAGTCTCTTTGCAACAAGTGCTTCCAATTTTTGAATCTCCTGCTCTTCTTCTTCAATTTATTTCATCTCCTTTTCAAATATTGACATTATTCTTGTAGAAACTTCACCCTAATTTTATCTATGCATGTCCCTTCCTGATATAGTATCTTTGAAAGTAGATTCAAATTTTGGAAGAGTTTCACCAAAATTACTCATTTCAAAAGTAGATAACTTACCGAGCAATGTATCTCTAGTCACAGAGGCAACAATTATGATCTCTTCAATAGAATAAACTTTTCTTTTGTAAGTAGGGGGAAGTGATCTCAATATATTTGAGAAAATTTATCCTTCATCTAATGTACCGCATATGATTCCACAAACTAGTTCATTTATCTTTTGCATGTAAGAGTTTATGTTCTCATCCTTAGACACTTTTAGAGATTCATACTTTCTCTTCAAGCTTTGCAACTTGGCTTGCTTAACACATGCATCACATTCATGTGGGGTCTCTATATTTTTCCATACATGATGAGAAGTCTCTAAATAAATCAAATTATTATATTCAATATCTGATAGGGCACTCATAAATGCTTATTTTTCTATGTTGTTGTACTCAAATTGCTTCTTCTCATCTGGAGTAGTAGTAGAAAGATCTGCAAGAGGAGTGTAAGATGTCTTAGTGATTGTCTAGTACTCTTCTCCAATGAATCTTAGGTGAGTAATCATTTGACCCTTCCATATGGGGTAATTTGTGCCTTCAAACCTAGGACTGTCCTTCCTATAGGCTACCATATTCAGATCTCCCTAAGGATGTTAGGCTTTCTCCAAGGGACGAGGCTCTAATACCAGTTGTTGATAATATTGAAGAGAACAACTAAGAGGGGGGTGAATTAATTGTTCCTAAAATTCAACTTCAAAACCCTTAAACTTCAAAACTTTCAAGCATAAACTCCTAAGATCTGATCTGATTAATTAACCATGAAAAATAGAAGCATCCATAAATCAGAAATACATCCACAATGCTTGACACAAATATTTTTATCATGGAAACCCTATTAGGGGAAAAACCATGTTGGGGATGATTACCCACAATAAGTAAATACCTTTTTAGAATTAGAAACCTTTGACAATAATGGGGAATGCACATGCATTAAATCTTTTTGCCTAGAGCTCACTGCTCAAATGAAAATCCTCGAGCTACAACCCTAAGGAAGGCTCACTACCTTACAAAAGATCACTACAATGATCTGAGATTTTTTTGAACTATGAGAATCAAATCTACCATATTTTTGATACAATTCCATTGCAGCACAATGCAGAGAAGACCTCTATTCAACCCTTTATTGAACCACTTCTGATCACCACTAAATCATGCTCTTTCTCTACTGGCAATCTCTAATGTCCACACACATGATCCACACATCCAAATCAAACCCTAGATTAGATTTATATCATCAACCTTTACAAATAATAAGGATGACCACCACCTTGATTTCATCTTGAAATCACGCACTAAAAATCATAGTTTAACTCCTTCTTCCACTGCCAAGCGATATCCACAATCCATAACAACCACCTAGAGATCATAACTCTTCCAGATTTTATGCCTTGATCTTGTACAACACAATTTACCAACCAATTCAGCCAAGAAAAAAATAATAATATTATTATTGTTGACCAAAAAATCCACCAATATGATCATTCCAATCCATATGGACTTCCAAATCATCAAGCACACATTTCAAGAACATCCTTCAACATCATGAACAACACATAAACATTCAAATACATCCTAGCCATTCAATTTTCCAGCACCTTTTAAACTGTACTTCAAGAACACAATACACATCCTCTGTGACAACAAAAATATACCTTACGGGTCTATGAAGTATAAACCCTTTCAATTGGGAACACCTGAGTATGTCCCAAACATACTCCTTTCCAGACTGAACCTCTTCAAAACATACTCAAATATTCATTCCAACCTTTGCAATTTAATATGGACTAAGTAGAAAACCTTGCCAACATCCCATAAGGTGAAATACACCTTATCTGCAATACACAAACCTCACTGGACCTCTGAACACCCTGTTCCACTCACAAAACTGTAACAAATAAGTTAGCATCAAATAATCAGACCCTCTGATCAATCCTACTGATTTGTTGACATTAATGACAACACATCCATCTTCCAAATTTCCAACATTATATGGGATCCTAGTATTCAAACATGTATATATATATGTAGATAGAAGTTGATTTGGTATACATATGCATATTGTTTGAGGGGGAGAAATCTTTGGGAAGGGAAAATTTTAGTGTCCCCACTTTTATGTCCTCTTGTAGACTGGCTAGTACTATTTTTTAAGGTATGTGTCAGTCAGTTCAGAGGGGTTTTTTGATGTGGCCAACGAGCTTAGAGGATGTATTGCAGTTGAGAGAGTTTTTGGCTGAGTGATTTTGGAAAACTCATTTGAAATTTACTATTTTTAGTAAGTGTCAATTTTGACATTATTTGGTCAATTGGGAGTCTAGGATGACTTACTATTTTTATTAGTTATTATTTATAGTAACTATTGTTTTTGGCAGCTAGTCATAGTGCAGTCTCCAATCTATTTCAATAGGCAATATCTTCAATTTTAGGATATGTATAATCGATGTTTGTTGGTCATGCTTTATAGTTTTAGAAAGCCATGGGGGAATACTGACAGGGTCAGTGTATGGATTTCTATTTTAGTTTTTCTTAGTAGGCATTTGGATATTATTATTTTATTGTAAATTATATTCCAGAGCTTTATAATTAAAATAATGTTATTATTAAAGTTAAATATAATGTCTAACTTTAATGTCATCTTAAAAATTTAAAGGGGACGTTATGTGGACGTCTAAATGAGAATTATAAAGTGACTTTATTATGGCGCCTAGGGAGTTATAAGATTTTAAATAATTCCATAAAGTGTTTTATGGAGATAGGTGCCAATATATGAATATATAAGGTGAATATAAAAGTTAAAGCCCTCCATAAAGTGAGTTTAAGTTAATTAAAAATTATATAAGGGGTCACTTTATTATTATACCCAATTGCAAGTAAATATAAAAATTAAAGAGATGCAAAACTAAATGGGATTTCTAGAAGCTTCCTGGAGAATTATAAAAGGGCCCATTTTGATGTACTTAGTTAATTTATTTTCTCTCTAAGAAGTTGGGAGCTCTAACTTCATTTGTAGAAAATCTATGGATGGAAACCTTTGGAGTTTCTCGGTGGTTTTGGATGGAAATCCAAATCTATCTTTGGTGTGGATTCATTTAAGATTCACCATTGTGATTCATCATCAAAATATTGGAGGTTTCAATTGGAAATCTCTCTCTAGAGGATTTCACAAACAAATTTCAAATTATTGAAGGGTTTGCTTAATTTCAGAAGACGAGGATATCATTTTAGAGTTCCTTATTTCAGGGAGCGAGAAATTAATGAGTATTACAGTTTATCACTTGTTTTTTTGAAGGATTGTAAGTTGTAATATGCATTAAAGGGTTTGTGGAATAAACAAGCACATATCACCTGAGCGTGGTTTGGTCTAAGGAACATTTGATGGTTTAATGTGCAACTACTGTTAAATGTTTTATATTAGTATATGTTGTTATTATTGTAGCATTTAGATTTGTGAAAGTTAGAAATTAGGTCTCTTTCCTTATTTTTTCTATGGTAGTAATTATAAATAAAGAGAACAATGTCATTGCTATGCTTCTATGCTAATCATTGGAAATGAAGTGAATATCTGTGTGTATTGATCTAGTGTTAAGCATGTAATGGGAATTACTCATAACAAATGAAACAAAATTTGGGAAATAATCCAAAAGGTTAGAATATGTTGAAGAGGATATAACTGTTGGAAAATTTATGGAGAAATTGAAGAAATTAATTCATCCCTACATTCATCATGCTTTCTTTGCAAATTGGAAAGCACAACAATTGTAGACACTAAGAGATACTTTTCTAGTTGGAACTATTCTATCGATTGTTGATTTTGCAGAAAACTATTCCTTTGTTCATCAAAAAGCCGATCAATCATAATACTATTTTTTCAGAGAAGATTAATATTATCATATAGGTGTGTTAGAGACATGCATAGTTAGATTCAGATGGTGTTCAGAGCATATTTGAAGCCTAGTTCATAAAGAAAGAATATCAATTTTATATAAGTGATGATAAAGAGCACAATATTCATTATGTAGAAACATGCTTCAAGAAGTTTTTTTTAAATTTGAAAGAAAGGGGCATAGAAATTGATAAACATTATGTTTGGTCAGATGGATGTGTGAAACAATTGAAATCATCTAGACTATTTTATGCACTATGTATATATCATCATAATGAAAAAATACCACATGTGTGGAGTTCTTTAAGAGTGGACATAGAAAAGGTGAACATGATGGTGTTGGAACTTGCATCAAACATGCTCTACGAAAGTATCAAACAAATTATCAGGGAGTTTGTATAAAAGATGTAAATGATGTTGTTGAATGGTGTAAGACACATGTTACTCCAATTTCACATTGAATTTGTCATTAGTTATCAAGAAGACATAATGAATAGTCGGTAACAGAGTCAAACAAGACAACCGGTTTAATCACCGAAGTGCAGAGTCAACCGAGAGCACTGATCACACCCAGAGTCAACTGAGCACAGTGATTACCAAGTAAACAGACTACACCAAACATAAGTCAACACCAAGCTACACAACATGACCGAGAACCAGTATAACCGAGATACACAGACAACACTGAGCACTGAGAGACAACATTAACTGCGTGGAACAAAGACCACCTAAATGTTTTTTATGGCACATTAATCGATGTAACAACTTTTTAGCCAACCTAGATAACGGTTTACATGATTGAGGAGGAAATTAATTATGAATATATAACATTAATTACTTATGTCTACTATGTGCAGATGATCAAGGTAAATTTTGTACACTATTGATCTTAGGATAAGGATGTAATTGTTAAGCCCTAATTAGGTCATATCATTTGATATAAAAATGTATAGATTTCAAATTTTGTTATGTATGTTGATCAAGAAATGATCAAGTAAACACCATACTACAGACATCAGAGATCAGACAAGGGATTTTTAGAAAGAGACTAAATTGCAGAAATTAGTTTACAGAACTAAGGCAAGGCTACCGAGCATAACATAGAAAAAGGTATTATCATTCACATTGAGGTGATATATTTTTGTATGAACTTAATGGATCTGTATCAACAATATTGAGATTGTATATGTTTCAGATCAAATTTTTGTTACTCTCTAACAATTGTAATAGACTCCTAAATCTCTTAACAGAGTAGACTTAACAGTCTTATTGTAAATCTCTTAACTGAGTGCACACATAGATTGTGTTGCAAAATCCTCACATGAGGTAGATCTAATCGATCTTATTGTTACTCCTAACAGGGTAAGATCATCATAAGTGATCATTTTGTAAAGCTTTAACATGCTAACTTTATTTCTGTAGCAGTGAAGTTTTGTGGGTCTCATCCCCACCGCAGTTTTTACCTTCTAACAGGGGTTTTCTGCGATACCAAAATACTAGTGTCATGATAGTTTTATTTTATGTATGTGTATTTTTTAATTTACATGCATTTACATTTCCACATTGATACTATGTATGCAATTCACTCAATCAATTAATGAAGAACAAAGTTTACAAGATTTGATTGAAAAAGTATATAAGGGTACTGATTCACCCCTCCCTCTTAGTACACACCCTTTCCATTATCCCAACAATTTCTATCAGAGCTAGTTCTATTATTTTGAAGGTTTAATAGCTAAAGAGAAAATATCTTCCACTGGAGAGCTATACACTTGAAAAAACTATTGAGAATCAGAAGTTACAACTACAAATCTGCAATATAAGGAAGCTAAAGAGAAATTCAGGGATATGTTGATTAAGAGAAACAACATGGAACTTCACTGTCGTGAGATTGATTATCATGAAGAAGAAATTCATGACCCATTTGATACATCTGGATCTGAATCTGGTAGCATATCTGAAGGAATCATATCAAATCTATCTGAAAGAAATCAACAACTTACTAAATAAGTGAAAGCACTGTAGATCGGTCAAGATACACAAATGGTTAGAATGGTTGAAGTCTTGAATGATGCAAAGAAAGTTGGACAAGATAGAAACATTGTTGTTGATGACAAAATATAGATGACTGAAAAGTTACAAGAGAAAGAAACTGAGATATTGAGACTTACTGAACATTACTTTGAGATTTCCAATCAAGTGGTTACTATGAATCATGACGCTAACTGAGTAAATAATGAACTTGCAAAGAGAATAGATGATATCGGTGTATCAAAAGAATAAAATGAAAAAATGAGAAATGAAGTGAAGATTTTACAACAACATAATGAAGTGATTAAGAGATCTAAAGAAAGCACTAATAGAATGGATGAATTTATGAACTATCAAATAAGACTGAACAACAATACTGGATTAGGGTATACCGAGCAAGGAGAATCATCAAATCAAGCTGAAGAAAGGAATGTATACTCAAGCCCAAAGCCAAAGAAGCCCTCTTGCCATCATTGTGGAAAACCAGGAAACACATCAAATGTTTGTAGAAGCAAAGCAAAAGGTATTCCTAGAAACCCTCCTAAATTTAATGATATTTGTTATAACTGTAATAAGCATGGACATCAAGCACATGAGTGTAGATTTAAGTTGAATGAACCATAGAAGAAACCATATATGGATAAATACTGTCAAAATTGCAACATGCATGGTCATACATCTCAAGCATGCAGGAAAAACACAAAGCAAATATGGAAGCCTAAAGGACAAGAAATGATAAATCAACCAAGAAGACAAGGCAATGCTTATGAATGGAATTACAAAACTTGGAGAAATTATGGAACATGTGGTAAATATGGACACATAGAAACAAATTGTATGAGACAATGGAGAACCAACTCTAGGAATTGGTCAAGCTCTAGAATGACATGTTTTCACTGTCACAAAGTCGGTCACTTAAGCAGAGATTGTGTAGACCAAATAAACACTTATGGGAATGAAAATACAATTGAGGAAATTTTGAGGATCAAAAATCAAATGTGGAAAAGAGCATCAAATGATAATGTAGGACCAAGCACTACAGTCGGTGACACCTCATCTAATGGATTAGGTGGCTCCACTATCTCCAACTAAGCAATACAAGAACATATGGAACTATGTTTTGGAATGCTATATCTTACATCAGATCCTATATTTATTGCACATATGCCAAATCAGCATAAATTAAGATGCACCATGGTATTATACTTTTGATTACTATGATCTAGTTGAGTTGGTTAATATGTATCAAGATAGAACTGTCAGTCGGTGAAAGTTGTGAAGAGACAACTGAGTTAATATGGTAACTGAGTATATAGTATACTCACCGAGCTAAAATATTGTTAGTGTTAATTGAACAAAATGTTTGTTTACCGATTGGTTGGTGAAGAGCATTTATTGCACCGTCCTAAGATTTTTGCTATAAATTTGGTCGACATGAACTCATTTATTCACAATGCAATCACAGAGAAGAACAAAAGAAATAGAGCTCAGTTGAAAAAAAAAATTCTTGAAGCATTCAACAGAGATTTTGAGCATATAGAGGTTAGTTACTAAGCATTCAACACTTACCGAGTTATTCGAGCACACTTTACAGAAGCCCAGAAATAGAAAATATGGCATCTTCATCACGAATAATGAAAGCTAAAATAGATAAGGATAAGAAGGTTTTTTTGGTGAATAACTCCACCTGCACAAAACCAAATTACAAGATTCACCCATAGGTTGCAGCACAACCAGATGATAAATGTGCATTTTCATACATCCCACCTAGGGTTTTGCTAGTGCAAGATGTGCATGCATACATTCATTGCAAGATTGGTAAAATAGGAGTCATTGTAAGATTGGTGAAATAGGAGATTTTGAACTTATGGCTACTTACCAATCATTGTGCACAGACATAAAACTGATGGATGACCATAAACACTTAGAAGTTAAAGGGTTAACCAATGCCCTATATTTTCTGAAGGTCTTTCACAATGAATGGATCAACATTGTACTAAGCAGAGTACATGAAGGAAATATATGGCTAGATGAACCTAAGAAGATAATCGGGGATATCATTCATGTAGTTACTAGATACCCTATCTTGGAAAAAACCAAATCCCTAAGACATCTACCAAGAACCGAGTTTGAAAATCTTACATTAGCCTAGTGGGATGGTAGAGGATTGAATATTAACTGTATCAATGATCCTAAACTAAGATTTGATGATTATGCGATTGGGTATAAGATATTCCAGTCTAGCAGACCTAACATTGTACCATGTGGAGCTGTTGATATAGCCTACAAGATAGTCAAGAAAGGTCTACAACTTGATCTTTCCGAGTTGTTGCAGAGGCAGTTAGAAGAAAACATGAGAACCATCAGATCGGAAAAGTCAAATACATGTAAGCTCGGTTCATTACTAATTTGCATATTATTCTACATGCAAAATTTATTTCCATCAATCGGTAAAGTTAAGTGGAAGACAGACAGACCGACTACTGTCCAAATTGATGAAATGATTACTAGTATAGGAAAGAAATTTGAACCTATAATGAATGAGTATTTCTCTAAGTTCAAAGCTAGGATGGAGAAGAGATCCTAGATTCCTACACAAATAGTAGAACACTACAAAGATGATATTTGTTTTGTAGTAGATATAGATACAACATTGATAAAAGTAGTAGATCCGAGGACTACATGGCTACCTCCAATGGAATATGAGTTAGACATTGATGTTGCATCTGAGGCTATTGAGAAATTGTTAAATGAGCCTATTGAAAAATCTATCATGAGATTTGGAACCTATGAAGAGGCAAAGTCCCACATAGTAGTACAATTGCAAGTACAACAATTGGGAAGGAAAAAGACAAAGATTGTCAAAAACTTGAAGAGGAAACTTTCCATAACCGATGAAGAATTGAACAAATCTGAAGAGGAAACCAAGGAGCAGACCTTAGTCAATAAAGAAGTAGAAATAGAATATGAGACTGATGATACCGAGTCAAATATAGAACCAATTAAGGCACCTAAGGCCAAATGGAGCAATAAAACAAAGATTGAATCACCATAAAAGATCATCTCACAGTCGGTGACTAAGGATTCACCACCTTTGAAGAATGGTGTAGCAAAAATAACTAGACCCTTGCCGAAATTTAGATACCAGAAAAGAAAGTAGAAGGGTACTAATACTACTACTACTGCACCAAGACAAAAGAGGAAATATGTCTGAAACAAAGATGACAAGGATGATTCTGATGATAATCCTGAATAATTTAAGGTTGTACAAAATAAGCCATCACAAACAATTGATGAGATTGCAGAGACAATCAATACTATCAGATAGTTAGTTCATCTGAAGATACAAGCATATTCTAATCTGACCACTGAGCACAAGGACAAACTAGAAGAAGAAATCATATGTATGATGATTAACTTTAAACAAGTTCCAGTTGAGTTTGCTACTTCTATTCCATCACAAATATATGATAGAATATCATCATGATGGACATATGCACTCCAAACCGAGAAATAGATGAGAGAAGCATCTCTCACACTTATAAAATCTGAGTTCACAGTTGAGGAAATTAATGATATAATGAGGCAATATGCCAAGCAATTTCAAAAGAAACAAAGAACATTGAATATCCTACAAGGTAAAATTAAGGAAGTAGATGTTGAGAGCACCAAAATTTGGAATGAATTGTTGAACCCAACCAAGGACATACAAGATATCGAGCAAGTAAATTTTATTTCATCTACTGGACCGAGCACCAAACCTATAACAGTTGATGATGCAAAAGTTGATAATGTATTAGATGATATTCCTGAGCTGTCGACTAATTTAGGTCACCCAGATATTACTATAACCAATGTAACCGAAGGAGATCCAGATGATAAATCCAAGGAAGATGAGTCAATTAGAGCAACCAAGACTATTGATGAGCATGATACATCACAGGTCACCCAAGTGAATGTACCTAGTCAGTTACCTATTTTTGTTAAAGAAATTGAAAGTGATACCGAAACATAGAAGAATTCACCCGCACAAGCAACAGATACAATTGAAGATAAGGGTGAAGATCACGGTATAGAGACCAACCCTAGTGGTGGGAATACACAACATGATACACCTAAGGATACCACTAATGCTGCAGAGGACAACGGTGAAGGTGAAAAAGAAACTCTTGACAAGACAGTAGATACATCTACTATAGACACAAGGTTAATTACCGAGGCATCTCACCTTGAGGTATCACACCAAGTACCGAGCAATCAAAGTAAAAAACTGAGCAAAAGGATCAGATAGCTTTAGCACTATCACCGTCATCAAGTGGTCAAGGTAAGAAGAATAAGAAAAAAAGGAAATAAGGACGTAGTTGCAATGGATGAGATTATAGAGATTCCTGATTGGGATCCAAAGACCCTTGATCCAGAAACACTGAAGAAATATGGTGAGCTTTGCACCAGAAAGGCAACACAAGACAAGCTTAGACTAGAAGCAAAGAGTGCTCAAGTGCTAGAGAAAGAAAAAGAGATCTTAAAGCAAGTTGTACGAGATATCAACATTGATACATGAGCCCCCATACTGGAAAAAATTGAACTATTCACTAAGGCAATTGACCATCCTTATATTGATGCCAAGCAGAAACTAGAAGAAAGAGCAGAGAAGAAGATCCAATATAAAGTTACAGAGAAGATAAGCCAAGAAGTGGCAGTACTTAAGGTAACTCTGTCAGAATTAGTAAATGGTTTAGAAACTATCATATCAGAAGCCATTACTATTCTACAATAGTTATGCACATTAGATCACTTCACTACCGATATTAGTGAAAAGATAAAGTAAATCGATCAAGTTCTAAAGACTAGTGCACAAAGTCTATCAACTGAGTAACATGAATTATAGATGCATTGCACCAAGGTATTTCAAAATAAGTAGTTAATACTTGACATACAAAAAGAAGAGGAACAACTCAGAGAGAAAGTAACTGAGCTCTAGGTGATGTTACTACCACATTTAGTCACGATGCAAAAACATGTCACAATGGAAAAGAATCTCATTGCCACCCCAAAATTATCTAACAGAAAGCACATATGATATGCATGTTTAGCTAAATCCAGAGCTACTCACCCTCGATCATTTGAAAGAGGAATGGGAGAAATTATTGGAAACTAAAGAATTCCCATCCTAATATTTTTGACAAACTGTAAGTTATACTCCTTTTGTCATTAATTTCGAAAAAGGGGGAAATGTATGTATAGATGTATAGTAAAGGGGGATACTATAATCATCTGTATGAGTTAATATACATATACCAAGTATATACAAAGGGGGAGCATGTACAAAGGTGGAGTCACTATGTATTTCATTATGTACAATACTAAGTTTTTGATACTAATTCCAAAGGGGGAGAATGTTACACCAATTGCACATTGAAGTTGTCATTAGTTATCAAGCATACATAATGAACAGTTGGTAATAGAGTCAAACAAGACAGTCAATTTAATCACCAAAGTACAGAGTCAACCAAGAGCACTGATCATGCCTAGAGTCAAATGAGCACAGTGATTACCGAGTAAACAAACTACATCAAACAAAAGTCAACACCAAGCTACACAGCATGACCGATCACCAGTATAACTGAGATACACAGACAACATTGAGCACCGAGAGATAACATTAACTGAGTGGAACAAATGCCACCTAAAATTTTGTTATGGCACATTAATCTATGTAACAACTTTTTATCTGACCTAGTTAATGGTTTACACGATTGAGGATGAGATTAATTACAGATATACAACATTAATTGTTTATGTCTCCTATATGTAGATGATCAAGGTAAATTTTGTACACCGTTGATCTTAGGATAATGATGTACTTGTCAAGCCCTAATTAGGTCATATCATTTGATATAAATATGTATAGATGTCAAATTTTTTTATGTATGTTGACAAGAAATGATCAAGTAGCCGCCATTTTACAGACATCAAAGATCAGACAAGGGATTTTCAGAAAGAGACTACATTACATAAATCAGTTTACAGAACTAAGGCAAGGCTACCGAGCAGAACATAGCAGAAGGTATTATCATTCACATTGAGGTGATATATTTTTGTATGAGCTTAATAGATCTGTATCAGAAATATTGAGATTGTATATGTTTCAAATCAAATTTCTTTTACTCTCTAATTATTGTAATAGACTCCTAAATCTCTTAACAATCTTATTGTAAATCTCTTAACCAAGTGCACACATAGATTGTGCTACAAAATCCTCACACGAGGTAGATCTAATTGATCTTATTGTTACTCCTAACCAAGTAAGACCATCAGAACTGATCATTTTGTAAAGCTTTAACATGCTAACTTTATTTCTGCAGTAGTGAAGTTTTGTTTGTCTCATCCCCACCGCAATTTTTACCTTCTAACAGGGGTTTTCTGCGATACCAAAATACTAGTGTCATGAGCATTTGATTTTATGTATGTGTATTGTTTACTTTACATGCATTTACATTTTGGAATTGATACTATGTATGTAATTCACTCAATCGGTTAATGAAGAACATAGTTTACAATATTTGATTGAAAATGTTTATAAGGGTACTGATTCATCCCTCCCCTCTCAGTACACACCCTTTCCATTATCCCAACAATTTTGCACCAAACGAGACTGACACATCATCAAGAATGAGTCAAGC
>MU222898.1:0-17055 GCA_018584345.1 Thuja plicata
CAGCTTGTGATTCTTTCACATGTTTCGGTGGGTGCGTTCATAAGCCACTGTGGATGGAACTCTGCGCTTGAAAGCATTTCTCTTGGTGTTCCAATTCTCGCATGGCCCATGTTTGGCGATCAGCACTTCAATTCTAAGCTTTTTGTAGAATTGGGCGTTGGAATCCAATTCTGCGAACACATAGATGGAATGCCAGAGGAGGAAAGAGTGAAGGAAGCTGTGAGAATGGCTCTAGTAGGAGAGAAACGAGAAGAGATGAGAGAGCGAGCAGAGATGTTGAAGGAGAGGGCTACAAATGCTGTCAAGCAGAAAGGATCTTCAGCAGCAGATTTGACAGCTTTTGTAAGAGACATGTATAGGCTGAATACCAGACCGACAGAACACAAGAGACAGGTAGAACCGAATCTCATGAATCCAACTACTGAATAAGACTTTATCGCCTATAAAAAACATGCATGTGTACTTTTTCAAAACTTTCGTTCTATTTAGCCTTCAAAATTATGCGAGTTTTGGATGTTTCAAAGAATTCAACATTATTTCACTTCTTTCAACGCATAAGTGACCTCTACATTTTGATGGTTTTAAAAATATAATTTTCTGTGGATATTGTTGGTCTCATTCATTAATTTTAAGTTTAATTTAAATAAGAGATTAATTTTATGTTTAATTTAAATAACGGATGTAATTTATTTTAAAATTCTAGTTTGGGTTATATTTTTTAAATTAAATATTAGATATGATTTTTTATTTATTTTTCATTGTTAAATTAATGATTTTAGGATATGGTTGTTTTTAAGAGGTTGCAAGTTAAAAAATTTAATTATATGTCAATTAATGTATTTAAATATATCATTTTGATATAGTTTTTTTTTACAATAAATAATTGATTAAAATACTTACATAAATAAAAAGTAATTAGTCACCTTTCAAGTTTATTTAGTATTGAACAAAAGAATCGACAGTCAGTATCAACTTGTTATTAAAAACTCTCTAAAAATTAGTTACATATTAGATTTAACTTACATTAGACACAATGATAAATAGCGACGTTTTATGCCGAAGGTTTATTATAGCTCAAGATTTGTGAACAATGGCTACTCTAAGTTATTTGTTATGTAAAAAGATCTCCACGATCATTATTAGGTCTAAAAGGTTAGAATAAGATTATGTGTAGTTCTTCAATCTCCATGTTTGAGTTTCAACAATTCAAGTCTTTCATATTAAATGAAGTAAATTATTATTTATGCTTACGATTTTTTATTATTCCTTCTAAGCTAGAAAAAGATAGGGAGGTTATTTTTCACAAGTAGACTTGATGTTTGAGAAGACTTCTTTACTATTAAATCCTAAATATCTTGCTTTCAATCTTTTATTTTAAATAGTCTTGGTGATTCCAGTTTGATTCAAGTTGTCATTATATCTTGATGATTTTAAATTGTTTTTTGTTTGGGAGCTATTAGTGACCTACTAGATTCTTTTATATTACTCATTAGAGATTGTTGCTCTCTCCCATTCCTTCTTTACAAGTATCTAGACAAAAATAGATAATTTCAAGGGCTAACCAAATGAAATGTGACTCACAAAAGAAGAATATATTTGGAAGATAATAATAATTTTAAAAAACTTCTCATAAAGGACATAAAATCATTTGACTAAAAATAAATTTATGACTTAATATTTTTTTTAAAATGTTAGTTTTTCTAATCAATTATAGATTTTTTAAAATAAAATAATTTAGTTAAAGAATTATAGACATATTTAAAAATTGAAATAAGTTGGCGTGCAATAATATCTTATTCTTATTATGAATTCAATTTGGAATATTAAATTTATATTTAAAATAGTTGTCTTTCTTATTAAATTGATCAGCTCTGAGTTATTAAACTTTCAATACCTTACATTATGATTCCTATCAGATCACTTTGCTATGATGCACAATTTTTAGTTATGAACTGGTAAGGTCAATCCGTCCTCTTCTCTATTTGTAGATATAGCTCTTGGATGGTTTTTTAGCACTCAGTAATTTGAGAAGGAACCACTGTTAGTTATTTTGACAAGATTGAATTTTGAAAGCTTTTCAGTAACTATTGATAGTAATTGGCTCAGCTACCAAACCCTTTCGCATATAATAATGTTATTTGTACTATTAAGTTTACCCTAAATGTGAAATATTTCTCAGTTTACCCTCCATCCCCCTTATTTCACTGTCTTTCTTTGATTTTTAGGTGTAATTAATAGTTAGTAAAAGGCACAGTTTATACCGGTATGTTAACATGTGGTAACTATTCTGGGTGGTTAAAGAAAATCATTCAGTTAGCTTTATGACCGAAGATGAGCTTGCAGGGGAAGGGTCCTATCTTTTACAGGAATTTTAAGACGCGTATCATATGAGTAGGTGGGGAAATTATGGAATTGGTAGGAAGAAATATTTAAATTAATTTAATATTAAGATTTGGTATCTAACCTTAATTACATGATATGAGATGATATACCTTGGGTTGTTGGCTTCCATTACTAACAAGCAGGAAAATAGACAACTGAAGTCCCCTCTTCAAGGGACATTACTATAAAGATTGTAGGACTGTAATTATATTATTGGGATGAGCTGATGCTAGGAGTATATGCTTAAGTTTGTTTCAGGTATAAATTCCAAAGTAAAATTGTTGAGGTTAATTTATATCTTTACACACTAATCTTGGATCTTGGCAGAAGAAAGGTAAGTTCGTGTTACTACAGGTAACCTTAACAGTCTTTCACCCAAAATTCAACATGCTATTGGTAACCACAACTGAGGCAACTTATTAGTTGAAGACACGTCTTGAGGTGATGAGGTTATGATGTATTAAGCCAATTGACTGGTTATCCATTGTAAACAACAAACTTTCGATATTTTAAAAAGTATATTTTATATTTAATTTTTAAAATATATCTAAACTTCGCTAACTTTGTTATTTATTTTTTAAATATTTATAATTCCCACCAAAAAATTATGTTATGAAAAAAAGTTTGTCACTTAAATTTTTCTTGTTAGATTCAGTAAGATTTTATGTGATGAACTATAACTGATTGAATGTTTGAAGATGATAAGTTGATGATCACCAAGCTACAAAAGTGAATGCAAGGCATTAAATCAGTTAATGTATTGTATTATGATTGATTTCAACTTGATATGGTTTGATTGGTCATACACATATTGTCATAAACTTGAAGAGTTGAAGAGACTAAGTTTATGTGGTCGGTAAAACATAAAATTTCTGTATACACCGAGTGACAGTAAACACCGATGGAAAATACACACCAATGAATAGTGAACACCGAGCAGTTCATAGTGTATACCGAGCACTGCAATAACCAAGTAAGTGTTACCGAGCAAGAGCTATTTCCCGAGCATAACTGAATTCAATGACCGAGATAGCTGATGTCAATGACCGAGCTAACTGGAGTTGATAACCGATAAAAACTAAAGTTAAATAATGACAAAACTACTTAGCTCATAGATCTTTATTTAGAGATTGACTTATTGATTGCTTTATTTTCAACAATCAGTTAAACTAAAGCATGAAAGAGAGTTAAATCTTTTTTTATTCACAACTATTATGGAGAGATTTGCAGAATAAAACTAAAGCAGAGCTTTACGGGATAAAGCAAGCATGACAATTTTACAGATCAAGAAGTGATCTACGACAAAGACAAGGAGATTGAGAAGCTAATCATGTCTATATAGAGAGGCAAGGAATTCATTAGCAAGAGAGGAATGTTGAATATAATTTTGGTTAAGATAAAAGTCTTCATGCAGATCTAATCATATAGGCTGAAGAAAAGAGAAAAGGAATTCTACAGATACCGAGCAACAAATGACAAAGCATTCACCAAGCAGAACAAAGAAAGAGAGAAAAGGAACTGAAGAGCATATTGATTAGAGAGTTATTATTAGACTAATAATAGATCTGAATATCTGCAAGTTAAAGTTGTATTTTGAACAAATCATTTACTGTATCAGTTTAACCATTGATTCAGAAAATCTCTTAATTGAGTGGGATTTAACAGTCCTTATTATATTGAGATACTCAAGAGTATCAAAAGGTTTTCTTGTTGACAACATAGTGAGTGCTAGGTCAAAAGACAAACTGTTAGTTTTAAATCTTCTAACAAGGTCGCACTTAACAGTGTGTATTGTAACATTTAATAGGGTTGGCTCTTCATCAAGATCACTTCAGAAGAGTGAATATATTTTGGGTTACCAGTCCCAGGTGGTTTTCCCTAAGCAGCGTTTCCACGTTAAAATCTATGTGTTAAATGTGTATATTGTCCATTGCATTGATATTTTTCTTTACACATTATTGAAACTGGATTGGTTGATTAACACTAAGTTTATTTACTGCTATTCGGTAATGTCTAGAAAAGATAAACAGTATATCTCACCGAGCAGGTTATATTTGTTAAAGTTATTTATGGCATACAGCTTGATGGACCGAAAGATAAAATGAGGATATTATATTTGAGAGATAAGTTTTGGTTGGATTTTTGGAATTATTTTAAGGCCACTGATTCACGCCCCCTCTCAATTATTCTAACAATTGGTATCAGAGGTTTGATGCTTGGAAGAAAATTTTAAATGGACTTAAGCTATAGATCACAAGATGAGTAAAAGGGATCTGCCTAAGTTTCAAACAAGGACAACTTTGCATCATGGAAAAGAAGGATAAGACTTCATCTATCAAGTAATAGAAATGATGTCACACAATACTTAAATATTGAATATGTTGCACCTACTGGACCTCTGACTGTTGATCAATTGAGAGACAAACATGAACACAATTCTATGATGATAGAACTTGATTCTTCACTAACTGATTTTAAATTTGGAGATGTGAAATCATGCACCTCTGCAAAGAAAATGTGGGACAAACTCAAGCTGGCACATGGAGAGGACACCAATGTGCTGAGAGCTAAAGCTGAAAGCCTAAGAGGAAAGTTTGATGACCTGAGAATGAAAGAAGGGGAGAACATCCCTCAGTATAGTAGCATAATCAAAGAAGTTGTTAATGCTATTTGTGGAGTAGGAGGAGTACTTGAGGAAGAAACAACTGTAAGTAAAATTCTGAGAACCTTACTATCTTTTTATGCTATTAGTGTATCTGTAATTCAAGAAATGAGAGTAGTAGAAAATAACAATGTTACTGTTGATAGTTTGATTGGTAGACTTATTTCATTTAAGATGAACAACTATGACAATAGTGTCTTATGTACTATCGAGTCTGCATTTAAATCTTCTCTGAAAATAAGCAAATCTAGTAACAAACACACTATGAGAAATGATAGTGACAATGATAGTGATGAACTATAACTTGATGAAATTGAAGCACTAATGGCTAGGAGATTACATAGAGGTAAAGGAAGATATAAAGGTAAATTACCATTGGTCTATTTTAATTGCAAAGAAATCAAACATTTTGCTGCTAGATGCCCTAACAAGAGAAAGGATGAAAGAAACAATGACATATCTTGTGAAAAGAAGTATGACAGAAGTGATGACCGAGACTACAGAAGCAACCGAAACTCTGACAGAAGAGATAACCGAGACTACAAGGATAAAGGCAAGGAGGCTTGTTACCTGGTTGAGAACAAAGCTGAAAAATTTGACACTGATTCTGATGAATATATTGAGGTAGTATTTGTTGCTATGAAGGATGATTCAGATGAAGAAGAGAGGTATGTTGAAAAAGCACTCATATCTAAAGTTAGAAAAAATGATGTCTAGATTATTGATGGTGGTTGTACTCATCACATGACTAGGGACAAAGAAAAGTTTGAAACTTTTGAATATTATGATGGTGGATCAATAAGAATGGATAATGACTCACCCTACCCAGTTGAAGGAAAAGGTATCATCATATTAAATAATCTGATTAGATGTGAAATGCATATTGGGTGAAAGGACTTAATTATAATTTATTAAGTGGACTCCAAGTTACATTTGAGAACAAAAAGGCAATGATCTATAATGAAAAAGGAAAGTTAGTCGGTACTGGTGAACAAACAAAAGGTAATCTATTCTATCTTGATGATATTGAAACCACTTGTTTATTGGCTAGAAATGAAGACGTTTGGTTGTGGCATAAAAGGTTATGTCATGTGAACTTTGACAACATGGTTAAGATAAGTAAGAAAAGAAAAGTGAGAGGCTTACGGAGTATTTTAAAGCCTGGACATGTTATGTGCCAGAATTGTCAAATATGAAAAATGACAAAGTATAGTTTCAAGAGAAAAACCTACACATCTAATGCTATCTTGGAATTAGTCCATATGGACTTATGTGGACCAATGAGAACAAAGAGTTATTATGGTGATAGATACTTTATTCTATTTGTTGATGACTATTCTAGGATGATGACTGTCATGTTCTTAAAAGAGAAATCTGAAGCATTCAAGATGTTCAAATGGTATAAAACTAAAGTTGAAAAAAAAAGTAGAAAAGAACTAAAAATTTTAAGATCAGATAGAGAATGAGAATTTATTTCTGATGAATTCACTAACTTTTGTAATGAGCATGGGATTACAAGACATGTTTCTACAACGAGAACACCACAACAAAATGGGATTGCTGAAAGGAGGAATAGATCAATTGTTGATTGTGCCAGAACATTGGTGATTGAAAAAGGCATCACACAAATATTCTAGAGAGAAGCTGTAAGTACTACTGTCTATACACTAAACCGAGTTCAATTAAAGAAAGACACAAATAAGACACCTTATGAGCTATGGTATGGATACACACCAAATGTGAGTTACTTTAGAATTTTTGGAAGTCAATGTTATATACTGAAAGATGATAGAAATGGGAGACTTGACTCTAAAAGTGATGAAGAAATATTTTTAGGATATTCTACTAAAAGAAAAGCTTATAAATGTCTGAATAAATCTTCTAACAAAATCATTGAAAGCGAAAATGTTAAAGTGGATGAATTTGCTGAGAAAAATGATGAGGAAAGCAGGAAGGAACCTGAAGATTACAACAGATTTGTCTACATTGAAGAACCCAACATCTTGACCAAGAGAAAAAATAATGCAACCAAGCAACAGGCTACACACACCGAGAATCAGTTTAATGCTCACAATGCTGAAACGAGTGATAATGAAGATCATGATGAAGATCAAAATGAAGATCAAAATGACGAACAAAGATCTAAACCTGTACTTGCTAAATATGTCAGAAGACACCATCCATAGGACTAGATCATTGGAGACAAAAGAGCAGGAATGAGAACAAGAAGTAAGTCTCTTAACACTAGGTGTTTGATTTGTGATTTTGAGCCTAAATCTGTTAATGCTGCACTTGAGAATCAAGAATGGGTTAGTGAAATGAATGAAGAGATGTAAAAAATTAAGAAGAATAAAATATGAACATTAGTACCTAGACCGAGTGACAAAAATGTCATGGGTACCAAATGGATTTTCAGAAACAAATTGAATGAGAATGGAGAAGTCACAAGGAACAAAGCAAGACTGGTATGCACAAGAAGAAGGTATTGACTATGGAGAAACCTTTGCATCCATTTCTATACTAGAAAGAGTAAGAATTCTACTTGCTTATGCTTCTTTTAAAGGATTTAAAGTATACCAAATGGATGTTAAATCTGCATTATGAATGGAATACTAGAAGAGGAGGTATACATTGATCAACCTGAAGGGTTTGTTGATCCTAACAAGAGAAACATGGTCTGTAAACTACACAAAGCCTTGCATGAATTGCAACAAGCACTGACAACATGGTACAAAAGACTTCCTTCTTATCTCATTAGTATTGGATTTATTAGAACAAGTGACAACAATAATCTATATTTGAAAGGAGATACTAATGATAAGACTTTGATTTCTAAGATTTTGTTGATGATATCATATTTGGAGATAATAATATGTTATGCAAGTCATTTGCTAATGAAATGAGTAAAGAATGTGAAATGTCAATGTTTGGAGAGATCAAATTTTTTCTTGGTCTACAAATTCTACAACAAGATGAAGGAATCTACATTACACAATCCAAATACATCAAAGAAGTTCTGAAGATATTCAAGACGGGGGACTCAAAACTAGTTGGAACACGTATGGCAACCAGATGCAAATTGACAAAGGAAGACAAGATAACCAAGATAAATTAGACCTTATACATATCTATGATTGGCAAACTAGTGTATGTTGTACACACTAGACCTGATATAGCACATGCAGTTGGTATAGTTGCAAGATTCTCTGCTAATCCTTAGGGATCACACATGATTGTTGTTAAAAGAATTTTGAGATATCTGAAGAATATTGAAGACTATGGTTTGTGGTACAATAAAGAAGGAAAATTTGAGCTACAAGTTTATACTGATGTTAATTGGGCTGGAAACATAGAGGATAGAAAGAACACTACAAGAGGAGCATTCTTTATGGGTGACAGACTTGTCACATGGATAAGTAAAAATCAAGGATGCATATCTCAATCAACTGCAAAAGAAAAATATGTAGCTTCTACTAGAAATTGCTCTAACATTGCATGGATCAAGCAATTACTGAAAGGTATGGATGAGGAAATTCTTGACCCAGTTATTATCTATTGTGATAATAATAGTGCTATAAACATCTCAAAGAACCCTGTGATGCATGCTAAGACAAAGCACATAGCTATTAAGTATCATTACTTGAGGGAACAAGTACAATAGAAATAGGTGATACTGGAATATGTACAATCCAAAGAACAATAGCAGACATCTTCACAAAACCATTGCCAAAAGATATATTTGAGTACCTGAGGAATAGACTAGGAGTTCGACCCCTGTCTACTGGTCACTAAGCTGACTTGGAGGCTGCATTAGCCTACACATTATCAAAAGATTATTCATGTTGATGCAAGCTGAGATATGGACTATAATGGCATATCTGTAAACAAAAGGTACTTATTCTGAGACACACACTAGAAATATTATTGACTACTACAGAGCTATACGTATATATTTTTTGGCATTGATGTCAGAGGGAGAGAAATATTCAATTAAATATACATCAAGAAGAAGAACATCTAAAGAGAGAGATACTCAATGAAGTAACCATCCATCAAAAGGAGAGAATTGGAAAGAGTTAACACTACATATCTATCTAGAAAAAGGGAGAAAAGATTCTACAAGAAAGGGAGAGACATAATCAGAAGACATAATTGCTACACCTATCCATTGAAGGGAATCAAGAAAGGGAGCACACAATAGAATCAAATCTAAGCTAGAAGAGCTTACCGAGATTCAGATATTTGAATTGATTATAGAACAATAAGTTTGGTATGTTATGGCATGTTTTACACTGCATATTTCATAGTATGTTTCCATCAATGCCAAAGGGAGAGATTGATGAACTATAACTGATTGAATGTTTGAAGATGATAAGTTGATGATCACTGAGCTGCAAAAGTGAATGCAAGACATTAATTCAGTTAATGTATTGTATTGTCATTGATGTCAACTTGATATGGTTTGATTGGTCATACACATATTGTTATAAACTTGAAGAGATGAATAGATAAATTTTATGTGGTCGGTAAAACATAAAAGTTTTGTATACACCAAGTGATAGTAAACACCGACAGAAAGTGAACACTGAGCAGTTCGTGCAGTGTATACCAAGCATTGCAATAACAGAATAAGTGTTACTGAACAACATCTATTTACCGAGCATAACTGAAGTCAATGACCAAGATAACTGAAGTAAATGACCGAGCTAACTGGATTTGATAACTGATCAGAACTGAAGTTAAAGAATGACAAAACTACTTAGCTGGCAGAGCTATATTTAGAGATTGACTGATTGATTGATTTATTTTCAACGATCAGTTAAACTAAAGCATGAAAGAGAGTTAAATCTTTTTTTATTCAGAACTATCATGGAGAGATTTTTAGAATAAAACTAAAACAGAGCTTTCTAGGATAAATTTGTTGATATTGTGGTGACTGATCATGTAGTGGGTGTTGATATTGTGGCAGAAAAAGAAGCATGAACAGGTCAAAAAATAATATGTGGTGTTGGATGAGACTCCTGAAAAATGAAATGCCACTGGTACCTGATGCTCAGCAACAATAGGTTATCCCACAAACTCCTGTAAGTGTTAGACATTCTACAAGGTCAAGTAGACCTCCTGAAAGGTTTTCTCCTTCTTTGTATTCCATTTTATTGACTGATTCTGGTGAACCAGAAGAATATGAAGAAGCAATGCAGGTGGATGCCAAACAAAAGTGGAAGCTGGCCATGAAAGAGGAGATGGAATCCTTGTTGAAAAATAAAACTTGGGACTTAGTCCCTTTACCTGAAGGAAAAATAGCCTTGCCTAACAAACGGTTTTATAGACTGAAGGAGGAAGATGGAGGAAAGAAAAGGTATACGACCAGACTTGTGGTAAAATGTTTTGCATAGAAAAAGGGTATAGATTTTGATGAAATATTCTCCCCTATTGTAAAAATGACTTCAATTAGAATTGTACCAAGTCGTGTGGTTGCAGATGACTTGCATGTTGAACAACTAGATGTCAAAACAACTTTTGTCCATGGATATTTGGAGGAGGAAATTTACATGCAGCAACCAGATGGATATGAGGTCAAGGGTAAGGAGAATTTAGTGTGTAGGTCAAGGAAGAGTTTGTATGGCCTAAAGAAGGCACCCCGCCAATGGTATTTAAAATTTGATAGTTTCATGGCTGAACAAGGTTACCATAGATGTCATTCTGATCACTGTGTATATTTTAAGAGATTGGATAATGGGAGTTACATTATCCTGTTACTCTATGTTGATGACATGCTTATTGTTGGGTCCAATATGCAACAAATAAATGAACTTAAACAGAAATTAGCAAGGTCATTTGCTATGAATGATTTGGGTGTTGCTAAGAAAATCCTTGGTATAAGGATTACACGGGACAGAAAAAATAGAACCTTAGATTTGTCCCAAAGTGAGTATATAAAGGTGTTGAAAATATTTAATATGTAGGATGCAAAAGCAATCAGTACACCTTTGGCTAGTCATTTCAAATTGACTAAGGAAATGTGCCCAAAGGTAGAGGAAGAGGTAGATAAAATGTCTAACATCTCATATTCATCAGTTGTTGGCAGTCTGATGTATGCAATGGTATGCACACGACTAGATATTGCTCATGCAGTGGGAGTTGTTAGCGGGTATACGAGCAATTCGGGTATGTAACATTGGAATATTGTCAAATGGATTCTTCTATATTTGGGAGGTACTACTACAAAGGCATTATGTTTCACAGGATCTAGTTCTTCTCTAAGTGGATTTGTTGACTCTAACCTGGCATGAGATATTGATACAAGGAGGAGTACTACAGCATATGTTTTCACTGTAGGGGGTAGTGCAGTTAGTCGGATTTCTAGATTGCAGAAGGTTAATGCACTTTCAGCCATTGAAGCTGAGTATGTAGCTGCTACGGAAGCTAGCAAGGAGATGATTTGGTTACAATGTTTTCTGGAGGAATTGGATCAGAAGCAGGAAGATCACCCATTGTACAGTGATAGCCAGACTGTCATTCATCTTGCAAAGAATTCTGCATTTCATTCAAGGACAAAGCACATATAGCTCAGGTACCATATTATAAGGTCTATTTTGGAGGATGGCCAATTACAGCTTGAAAAGATTCAAACAAGTGACAATCTTGCATACATGTTCATGAAGGCAGTCCCCAAGGAGAAGCTGGTTTCTTGCTTAACTTCTATTGGGCTTCTTGATTGATGACCATGGAGTTAATTTACACAACAAAGTCTTTTATCTAGTGGGAGTTGCACATACTACATTATCATCTGGTTTCAGTCTCCAAGTGGGAGATTGTTTGGTGTGGAGCCTGATCAGTCTCCAAGTGGGAGATTGTTGATATTGTGGTGACTAATCATGTAGTGGGTGTTGATATTATGGCATTGTAAAACCCTAAAGTGGCCAATTTTAGAGGTTGTCGTAAAATGCATGTTATAAGTGGTTGAGATGCATAATGCGTTATAATGTTGGTGTACTATTCTGTAGGATAATAAGAAAGGTTGGACGACTTTGTAGGTGGACGTAGCCTAGGTTTTGGGTGAACCACGTTAAATCTATGTGTTATCTATGTTAATTTTTATTCTTTTTTTTTTTTTCATATAGCTATTTATTCTTTTATTGTTCCAGATCTGTCAAACCCTAACAAAAGAAATCATGGCAAGTTTTATAGACCAAGAAGTGATCTACGACAAAGGTGAGGAGATTGAGCGGCTAATCATGTCTATATAAAGAGACAAGGAATTAATTAGAAAGAGAGGAATGTTGAATATAATTCTGGTGAAGATAGAAGTCTTAATGGATATCTGATCATAGAGGACAGAGCATTGACCGAGCAGAACAAAGGAAGAGAGAAAAGGAACTAAAGAGCATATTGATCAAAGAGGTATTATTGGAATAACAATATATCTGAATATCTGCAAGTTAAAGTTGTATTTTGAACATATCATTTACTGTATCAGTTTAACCATTGATTCAAAGAAACTCTTAATCAGGTGGGATTTAACAGTCCTTATTGTATTGAGATACTCAAGAGTGTCAAAAGGTTTTCTTGTTGACAACATAGTGAGTGCTAGGTCAAAAGACAAACTGTTAGTTTTTAAATCCTCTAACAAGGTCGCACTTAACAGTGTGTATTGTAACTTTTAACAGGACTGGCTCTTGACCGAGCTCACTTCAGAAGAGTGAAAATATTGTGGGTTACTGGTCCAAGGTGGTTTTTCACTTAATAGGGTTTCCACGTTAAAATCTATGTGTCAAATGTGTATATGGTTCATTGCATTGATATTTTTCTTTACACATTATTGAAACTGGATTGGTCGGTTAACACTAAGTTTATTTACTGCTATTCGATAAAGTCTAGAAAAGATAAACAATATATCTCACCGAGCAGGTTATATTTGTTAAATTTATTTATGGCATACATCTTGATGGACGAAAAGATAACTAGAGGGTATTATATTTGAGAGATAAGTTTTGGTTGGAATTTTGGAATTATTTTAAGGCAACTGATTCACCCCCCCNGATTCCCCCCCCCCCCCCCCCGCTCAGTTATTCTAACATTTATGTGCTTTTTAGGAATTTTGTTAGGATCATTATTAGCTTCCAAACATATTTTTCCATTGTTAGAATCATTATTAACTTCCAAACATATGTGATTCATATTTTATTTGGTAAGGTAAGCCCTTCAAATTACCCATCCTTAACTAAAGTGAGTTATCACTAACTTCCAAAAAAACCAACCTTGAGTTATCAAGATATATTTCACAATTTGATGCAAACTAGAATCACCATTTTTAAAAAAAAATTAAGAAAGAAATTTAGATACAAGGGATTCAATAATAAATAAGTTTTTTTGTGACACCATTTATCTGCTTCTCAAAATAACCTCCCTGTCACTTTCCAACTCAAACATTACAATAAAAATAATCCCATTTAATTGAGAAGGCTTCCACTGTTGAAACTCAAACACTGAAATATAACAACTGTATTTTTAAAAACAGACATCAAACTATGTGTAGTGTAATATAGGTATCTTCTTCTAGAATTTTTAGACACAATAATTGTCATGGAGATCTTTATATAACACAAGACTTAGAGCACTCATTTTTCACTAATTGTAAACTCTAAATGTCCACTTCAAAGGTTCAATATTGATCATTGTATCTAATGCAAGCTAAGCATATTAGGTGACTAATTTGAAGTGAGCTTTAAATAACAATTAATGCTAACACATTTCCACAATCCATATAACTATCTATTTTAATAACATTCCAACTAAATTTGAAATGTAACTAAATAGTGCTATTTGTGTGAATAATTCAATTAATGTTTTATCATTAAAAACTATACTACATAATACCTTTAAGTACATAAACTACACCTAATAATAATCTTTGACACATTAGCAGGCGTTGCGACAAAACTGACAGCAAGGGCGTTGGAAGCGAGGAGCTTTGCGAGATCGAAGCAAGGATGATGATAAGCTTCGTGCAACCCATGTGAAATATTCAATTTTGCTTTTGTTCTGCTTTCGTCATGCATGACGAATTTGATATCAGTAATGAGAACACACATTTAACATACATACACCATGTAACATACATACACCATACCATACCAACATCCATGGTACCTGCCGTGCTTGTCCTTTCACCAGCGTCAGTCAGTGATGTTAATGTAAACCAACTACATAATATATAATTTTGGCTTTTGTTCCGCTGGCACAAGCTTTGTGTAATTTCTTAATTTTTATCGACGGTCGTGATGTTAATGAAAACCAACTACATAATATATAATAAGAGATTGGAAAAAACAACTAACTATCCCCTTGGTAAAATATGCGTTTTAGTTTGCTGTTTACACGCTTTAATAATCGGCTTTTGAATGTGCAGACGGTCCTCTTTCAGCAGCAAATGATTGTATAGAATAATCCGCTCCTACAGAGAAATTTCATTTCTGCAGCTTTTCTTCGTTACGCAAAAATGAGTGGGTTGGAGAAGCCTCATGTTGTGGCGGTGGCATATCCAGCGCTGGGTCACCTGATTCCTTTCTTCGACCTGGCAAAGCTCCTCGCTTCCAATGGCCTTTCCGTCAGTTACGTCACAACCTCTGCTAATGTCTCCCTTCTGCAGGCCCATCTTCATCAAGCTTCGAACCACGATCTCGACATCCGCCTGGTTGCTCTTCCTACGCCCCCCGTTGAAGGCTTACGTGGACGAGAGAGGTACGACCTCCTTCCCGTGGAGTCGAGGAGTCTTATCTTCGAGATGGTGGAAAAACTTCAACACCCTTTCAACACTTGGATGGAGGAGCAAATCGTAGCAACATCTCCCGTTTGTATTGTCTATGATTTATTTATACGGTGGGCTGTCGACACGGCCCAAAAATTTAACATTGCTAGTGTTCTGTTCAACACCTGTGGCGCCTTCTCAATGAGTTTGATGCATTCACTTTCCTGTTCGATATTGCAAAACACATTGGAGAAAGATGAGGAAGACAGTCTTGTGGTGAGCTGTAATATGCCGCGTCCTCTCAGGTTGTCCAAACATGAGGTATCCTCACTTTTCCTCAATCCAGACCTTTCTAACTCCATTCAGCTTTTTGCTTATCAGCGTTTCCTGGAGATTGGCAAAGGGTCGGGAATGCTCATTAACACGTTCCACGAGATCGAGGATTTCTATGTCCAACACCTGGAAAATTTAACGGCTAAACCAGCGTGGGCCGTAGGTCCTGTGCATCAACAAAATTTATCTGGCGGAGCAGGCAACGTTAATGCGAGAGGGAAAATGGTGGACATGGATGAAGAAGAACTGGTTTGCTGGCTGGATTCGCAAAGCCCTCGCTCTGTTGTGTACGTCTCGTTTGGAAGCCACAACGCTTTATCAGAAGAGCAAACGCATGCCTTGGCCAGAGGTCTGGAAGCCAGCGAACTACCATTTGTCTGGGCTCTCAAAATGCACCAAAAGATGGAACCGGCGTCTTCAGACTCTAAGAGTGATCATATCAGCACGTACCTGCCAGAGGACTTTTTGGAGCGAACAAAAGAGAGAGGGTTAATCATACGCGGTTGGGCGCCTCAGCTTGTGATTCTTTCACATGTTTCGGTGGGTGCGTTCATAAGCCACTGTGGATGGAACTCTGCGCTTGAAAGCATTTCTCTTGGTGTTCCAATTCTCGCATGGCCCATGTTTGGCGATCAGCACTTCAATTCTAAGCTTTTTGTAGAATTGGGCGTTGGAATCCAATTCTGCGAACACATAGATGGAATGCCAGAGGAGGAAAGAGTGAAGGAAGCTGTGAGAATGGCTCTAGTAGGAGAGAAACGAGAAGAGATGAGAGAGCGAGCAGAGATGTTGAAGGAGAGGGCTACAAATGCTGTCAAGCAGAAAGGATCTTCAGCAGCAGATTTGACAGCTTTTGTAAGAGACATGTATAGGCTGAATACCAGACCGACAGAACACAAGAGACAGGTAGAACCGAATCTCATGAATCCAACTACTGAATAAGACTTTATCGCCTATAAAAAACATGCATGTGTACTTTTTCAAAACTTTCGTTCTATTTAGCCTTCAAAATTATGCGAGTTTTGGATGTTTCAAAGAATTCAACATTATTTCACTTCTTTCAACGCATAAGTGACCTCTACATTTTGATGGTTTTAAAAATATAATTTTCTGTGGATATTGTTGGTCTCATTCATTAATTTTAAGTTTAATTTAAATAAGAGATTAATTTTATGTTTAATTTAAATAACGGATGTAATTTATTTTAAAATTCTAGTTTGGGTTATATTTTTTAAATTAAATATTAGATATGATTTTTTATTTATTTTTCATTGTTAAATTAATGATTTTAGGATATGGTTGTTTTTAAGAGGTTGCAAGTTAAAAAATTTAATTATATGTCAATTAATGTATTTAAATATATCATTTTGATATAGTTTTTTTTTACAATAAATAATTGATTAAAATACTTACATAAATAAAAAGTAATTAGTCACCTTTCAAGTTTATTTAGTATTGAACAAAAGAATCGACAGTCAGTATCAACTTGTTATTAAAAACTCTCTAAAAATTAGTTACATATTAGATTTAACTTACATTAGACACAATGATAAATAGCGACGTTTTATGCCGAAGGTTTATTATAGCTCAAGATTTGTGAACAATGGCTACTCTAAGTTATTTGTTATGTAAAAAGATCTCCACGATCATTATTAGGTCTAAAAGGTTAGAATAAGATTATGTGTAGTTCTTCAATCTCCATGTTTGAGTTTCAACAATTCAAGTCTTTCATATTAAATGAAGTAAATTATTATTTATGCTTACGATTTTTTATTATTCCTTCTAAGCTAGAAAAAGATAGGGAGGTTATTTTTCACAAGTAGACTTGATGTTTGAGAAGACTTCTTTACTATTAAATCCTAAATATCTTGCTTTCAATCTTTTATTTTAAATAGTCTTGGTGATTCCAGTTTGATTCAAGTTGTCA
>MU222899.1:0-11436 GCA_018584345.1 Thuja plicata
AGAGCCAATGAGTGCTAAGTGTTCCATTCATTCTCATGAGAGATGGGTTTGTGTAAACCACTACTCATGAATCAAAGGTCAATGAGTTTGACTCAAAAAATTACACAGTTGAATCCAAGTAGAATTTATAAAAAAAAAAAAAAAATTTAAAAAAAATTAACATTGGTCGAAATTTTGACCAATGCCACGGTTCATTTCCACCAACGATTGTTCAAAATTTTGACCATTCCACTAAAGATTTCGATGAGAATGCTATGCTTTCCACCAATGGGATGGTCAAAATTTTGACCAATGTCACGGTTCATTTCCACCAACGATTGGTCAAAATTTTGACCATTCCACTAAAGATTTCGACGAGAATGCTATGCTTTCCACCAATGGGATGGTCAAAATTTCAACCAATGTCACGGTTCATTTCTACCAAATAGTGGTCGAAATTGTCACCATTCCACTAAATATTTTGATGAGAATGCTATGGTTTCCACCATTGGGATGGTCAAAATTTCGACCAATGTCACGGTTCATTTCCACCAAACAATGGTCAAAATTTTGACCATCCCACTAAAAGATTTTGACGAGAATGCAGTGGTTTCCACCAAAGGGATGGTTGAAATTTTGATCAATTTCACAGCTCTTTTCGACCAAAGATTGGTCGAAATCTCGACCATTGCACCAAGAGTTTGACGGTGATTCTTGTCAAATTAAACAAGAGCTATAGTCAAAATTTTGACCTCAATGTTGGTCGCAATTGCGACCAATAATAAAAACGTTGAAAATTTGACAAAAAAAAAAAATGACGAAAGGTTTGGTCATGAATTCGACCAATTGCTGTCGAAATTGCGACCAATTTTTGATGAAATTTGAAGTCAAATTTACTAGTGAAACGAGCTCTGATCTTCATGAAATTTAATTTGAAAGCATATTTGACATCAAAATATTAGGTTGGTTTTTGATTGATTAAGTAAAATTGAAACTTGAAATTAATATTTCAAATGAGTTTAGATCTTTGGGAAATTTAAAATAGAAGCTTTTGACATCAAAATATTAGGTGGGTTTTCCTCTGATTGAGCAAAATTGAAACTTTAAATTAATATTTCAAACGAGATCCGATCTTCGTGAAATTTCAAATGGAAGCATTTGACATTAAAATATTAGGTGGGTTTTCCTCTGATTGTGTAAAATTGAAACTTTAAATTAATATCTTGATATTAGATGCTTCCAATTTAAAATAGAAGAATTTGACATCAAAATATTCGGTGAGTTTTCCTCTGATTGAGCAAAATTGAAAGTTTACATCAATATTTCAAACGAGCTCCGATGTTTGTGAAATTTTAAATGGAAGCATTTGACATCAAAATATTAGGTGGGCTTACCTCTGATTGTGCAAAATTGAAACTTTTTTGTGACACATTTTACGTCCAGGAGCAAAATTGAATGTTTAAATTAATATTTCAAATGAGGTCCAATCTTCGTGAAATTCAAAATGGAAGCATTTGAGATCAAAATATTAGGTGGGTTTTCCTCTGATTGAGAGAATTGAAACTTTAAGTTAATATTTCAAACGAGCTTCGAGCTTCGTGAAATTTAAATTGGAAGCATTTGACATCAAAATATTAGGTGGGTTTTCCACTGATTGTGTAAAATTGAAACTTGAAATTAATATTTCAAAGGAGCTCGGATCTCTGTGAAATTTAAAATAGAAGCATTTGACATCAGTATATTAGGTGGGTTTTCCTGTGATTAAGCAAAATTGAAACTTTAATTTAATATTTCAAACGAGATCCGATCTTCGTAAAATTTAAAATGGAAGCATTTGACTTTAAAATATTAGGTGGGTTTTCCTCTGATTGTATAAAAGTGAAATTTTAAATTAATATTTGAAACATTAAATTAATATTTTGATGTCAGATGCTTCCAATTTAAAATAGAAGCATTTGACATCTAAATATTAGGTGGGTTTTCCTCTGATTGAGCAAAATTTAAAGTTTAAATTAATATTTCAAACGAGCTCCGATGTTCATGAAATTTAAAATAGAAGCATTTGACATCAGAATATTAGGCTGGTTTACCTCTGATTGTGCAAAATTGGAAGTTTTTTGTGACATTTTTTACGTTCTGGAGAAAAATTAAATGTTTAAATTAATATTTCATATGAGCTCCGATCTTTGTGAAATTTAAAATGGAAGCATTTAACATCAAAATATTAGGTGGGTTTTCCTCTGATTGAGCGAGCTGAAACTTTAAATTAATATTTCAAACGAGCTCCAATCTTCGTAAAATTTAAATTGGAAGCATTTGACATCAAAATATTAGGTTGGTTTACCACTGATTGTGTAAAATTGAAACTTGAAATTAATATTTCAAATGAGCTCGGATCTCCATGAAATTTAAAATAGAAGCATTTGACATCAAAATATTAGGTGGGTTTTCCTCTGATTGAGAAAAATTGAAACTTTAAATTAATATTACAAACGAGATCCTATTTTTGTGAAATTTAAAATGGAAGCATTTGACATTAAAATATTAGGTGGGTTTTCCTCTGATTGTGTAAAACTAAAAATTTAAATTAATATTTGAAACTTTAAATTAATATTTTGATGTCAGATGCTTCCAATTTAAAATAGAAGCATTTGACATCAAAATATTAGATGGGTTTTCCTCTGATTGAGAAAAACTAAAAGTTTAAATTAATATTTCAAACAAACTCCGATGTTCATGAAATTTAAAATGGAAGCATTTGACATCAAAATATTAGATGGGTTTACCTCTGATTGTGCAAAATTGAAACTTTTTTGTGACACGTTTTATGTCCAGGAATAAAACTGAATGTTTAAATTAATATTTCAAATGAGCTCGGAGCTTCGTGAAATTTAAAATGGAAGCATTTGACATCAAAATATTAGGTGGGTTTTCCTCTGATTGACAAAATTGAAACTTTAAATTAATATTTCAAACTTGCTCTGATCTTTGTGAAATTTAAATTGGAAGCATTTGACATCAAACAATTAGGTGAGTTTTCCACTGATTGTGTTAAATTAGAACTTGAAATTAATATTTCAAACAAGCTCGAATCTCTGTGAAATTTAAAATAGACGCTTTTGACATCAAAATATTAGGTGGGTTTTACTCTGATTGAGCAAAATTGAAACTTTAAATTAATATTTCAAACGAGATTTGATCTTCATGAAATTTAAAATGGAAGCATTTGACATTAAAATATTAGGTGGGCTTTCCTCTGATTGTGTAAAACTAAAACTTTAAATTAATATTTGAAACTTTAAATTATTATTTTGATGTCAGATGCTTCCAATTTAAAATAGAAGCATTTGACATCAAAATATTAGGTGGGTTTTCCTCTGATTAAGTAAAATTGAAAGTTTAAATTAATATTTCAAATGAGCTCCTATGTTCATGAAATTTAAAATGGAAGCATTTGACATCAAAGTATTAGGTGGGTTTACCTCTGACTGTGCAAAATTGAAACTTTTTTGTGACATGTTTTATGTTTGGGAGCAAAATTGAATGTTTAAATTAATACTTCAAATCAGCTCCGATCTTCATAAAGTTTAAAATGGAAGTATTTGACATCAAAATATTAGGTGGGTTTTCCTTTGATAGAGAAAATTGAAACTTTAAATTAATATTTCAAACGAGCTCTGATCTTCGTGAAATTTAAATTGGAAGCATTCAACATCAAAATATTTGGTGGGGTTTCCACTGATTGTGTAAAATTGAAACTTGAAATTAATATTTCAAACGAGCTCAGATCTTCGTGAAATTTAAAATAGAAGCATTTGACATCAAAATATCAGGTGTGTTGTCATCTGATTGAGAAAAATTGAGACTTTAAATTAATATTTCAAACGAGATCCGATCTTTGTGAAATTTAAAATGGAAGCATTTGACATTAAAATATTAGGTGGGTTTTCCTCTAATTGTGTAAAACTAAAACTTTCAATTAATATTTAAAACATTAAATTAATATTTTGATGTCAGATGCTTCAAATTTAAAATAGAAGCATTTGACATCAAAATATTAGGTGGGTTTTCCTCTGATTGAGCAAAATTGAAAGTTTAAATTAATATTTCAAATGAGCTCCGATGTTTGTGAAATTTAAAATGGAAGCATTTGACATTAAAATATTAGGTGGGTTTACCTCTGATTGTGCAAAATTGAAACTTTTTTGTGACATGTTTTACGTCTAGGAGCAAAATTGAATGTTTAAATTAATATTTCAAATGAGCTCTAATCTTCGTGAAATTTAAAATGCAAGCATTTGACATCAAAATATTAGGTGGGTTTTCCTCTGATTGAGAGAATTGAAACTTTAAATTAATATTTCAAATGAGCTCCGATCTTCGTGAAATTTTAATTAGAAGCATTTGACATCAAAATATTAGCTGGGTTTTCCACTGATTGTGTAAAATTGAAACTTGAAATTAATATTTCAAATGAGCTCGGATCTTCATGAAATTTAAAATAGAAGCATTTGACATCAAAATATTAGGTTGGTTTTCCTTTGATTGAGCAAAATTGAAACTTTAAATAAATATTTCAAATGAGATCCGATCTTCATGAAATTTAAAATGGAAGCATTTGACATTAAAATATTAGGTGGGTTTTCCTCTTATTGTGTAAAACTGAAACTTTAAACTGATATTTGAAACTTTAAATTAATATTGTGATGTCAGATGCTTCCAATTTAAAATAGAAGCATTTGACATCAAAATATTAGGTGGGTTTTCCTCTGATTGAGCAAAATTGAAAGTTTAAATTAATATTTCAAACGATCTCTGATGTTTGTGAAATTTAAAATGGAAGCATTTGACATCACAATATTAGGTGGTATTACCTCTAATTGTGCAAAATCAAAACTTTTTTGTGACACGGTTTACATCCGAGAGCAAAATTGAATGTTTAAATTAATTTATTTCAAATGATCTCCGATCTTCATGAAATTTAAAATGGAAGCATTTGACATCAAAATATTAGGTGGGTTTACCTCTAATTGAAAAAATTGATACTTTAAATTAATATTTCAAACAAGCTCCGATCTTCATGAAATTTAAATTGGAAGCATTTCACATTAGAATATTAGGCAGGTTTTCCACTGATTGTGTAAAGTTGAAACTTGAAATTAATATTTCAAACAAGCACTGATCTCTATGAAATTTAAAATAGAAGCATTTGAGATCAAAATATTAGGTGGGTTTTTCTCTGATTGAGAAAAATTGAAACTTTAAATTAATATTTCAAACGAGATCCGATCTTCGTGAAATTTAAAATGGAAGCATTTGACATTAAAATATTAGGTGGGTTTTCTTCGGATTGTGTAAAACTAAAAAATTAAATTAATATTTAAAAATTTAAATTAATATTTCAATGTCAAATGCTTCCAATTTAAAATAGAAGCATTTGACATCAAAATATTAGGTGGGTTTTCCTCTGATTGAGAAAATTTGAAAGTTTAAATTAATATTTCAAACGAGCTCCGATGTTCGTGAAACTTAAAATGGAAGCATTTGACATCAAAATATTAGGTGGGTTTACCTGTGATTGTGCCAAATTGAAACTTTTTTGTGACATGTTTTACGTCCCAGAGCAAAACTAAATGTTTAAATTAATATTTCAAATGAGCTCCTATCTTCATGAAATTTAAAATGGAAGCATTTGACATCAAAATATTAGGTGGGTTTTTCTCTGATTGATAGAATTGAAACTTTAAATTAATATTTCAAACGAGCTCCGAGCTTCGTGAAATTTAAATTGGAAGCATTTGACATCAAAATATTAGGTGGGTTTTCCACTGATTGTGTAAAATTGAAACTTGAAATTAATATTTCAAACGAGCTCAGATTTCCATGAAGTTTAAAATAGAAGCATTTGACATCAAAATATTAGGTGGGTTTTCCTTTGATTGAGCAAAATTGAAACTTTAAATTAATATTTCAAACGAGATCGGATCTTCGTGAAATTTAAAATGGAAGCATTTGACATTAAAATATTAGCTGGGTTTTCCTCTGATTGTGTAAAACTGAAAATTTTAATTAATATTTTGATGTCAAATGCTTCCAATTTAAAATAGAAGCATTTGACATCAAAATATTAGGTGGGTTTACCTCTAATTGTGCAAAATTGAAACTTTTTTGTGACACATTTTACGTCCGAGAGAAAAATTGAATGTATAAATTAATATTTCAAATGAGCTCTAATCTTCATGAAATTTAAAATGGAAGCATTTGACATCAAAATATTAGGTGGGTTTTCCTCTAATTGAGAGAATTGAATCTTTAAATTAATATTTCAAACGAGCTCCGATCTTTGTGAAATTTAAATTGGAAGCATTTGACATCAAAATATTAGGTGGGTTTGCCACTGATTGTGTAAAATTTAAACTTGAAATTAATACTTCAAATGAGCTCAGATCTCCATGAAATTCAAAAATAGAAGCATTTGACATCAAAATATTATGTGGGTTTTCCTCTAACTGAGAAAAATTGAAAGTTTAAATTAATATTTCAAATGAGCTCTGATGTTTGTGATTTTTGAAATGGAAGCATTTGACATCAAAATATTAGGTGGGTTTACCTCTGATTGTGCAAAATTGAAACTTTTTTGTGACACGTTTTACATCCGGGAGCAAAATTAAATGTTTAAATTAATATTTCAAATGAGCTCCGATCGTCATGAAATTTTAAATGGAGGCATTTGACATAATATTAGGTGGGTTTTCCTCTGATTGAGAGAATTGAAACTTTAAATTAATATTTCAAATGAGCTCCGATCTTCGTGAAATTTAAATAGGAAGCATTTGACATCAAAATATTAGGTGGGTTTTCCACTGATTGTGTAAAATTGAAAGTTGAAATTAATATTTCAAATGAGCTCGGATGTCTATGAAATTTAAAATAGAATCATTTGACATGAAAATATTAGGTGGGTTTTCCTGTGATTGAGAAAAATTGAAACTTTAAATTAATATTTCAAACGAGATCTGATCTTCATGAATTTTAAAATGGAAGCATCTGACATTAAAATATTAGGTGGGTTTTCCTCTAATTGTGTAAAACTAAAACTTTAGATTAATATTTGAAACTTTAAATCAATATTTTGATGTCAAATGCTTCCAATTTAAAATAGAAGCATTTGACATCAAAATATTAGGTGGGTTTTCCTCTGATTGAGTAAAATTGAAAGTTTAAATTAATATTTCAAACAAGCTCCGATGTTCATGAAAATTAAAATGGAAGCATTTGACATCAAAATATTAGGTGGGTTTACCTCTGATTGTGCAAAATTGAAACTTTTTTGTGACACATTTTACGTCCAAGAGCAAAATTGAATATTTAAGTTAATATTTCAAATGAGCTCCTATCTTCGTGAAATTTAAAATGGAAGCATTTGACATCAAAATATTAGGTGGGTTTTCCTCTGATTGAGAAAATTGAAACTTAAAATTAATATTTCAAATAAACTCCGATCTTCGTGAAATTTAAATTGGAAGCATTTGACATCAAAATATTAGGTGGGTTTTCCACTGATTGTGTAAAATTTAAACTTGAAATTGTTGGAGATTTGATTATGTTCAGTTGATTGATTGTATGTTTGTCATTGATGACAACATATAATACACAATAGTAATTCTGTATGTACTTATCAGAATGATGACATGAAGATTTGTGTGGTTAGCTACATGTTGTTGACATGTTTATTATGTTATGTTCATACAAGATTATCCAGATATGATGTTTAAGTCAAGTTGTGTAATTATGTGTTGGTTAACAGTTTGTCCTCCCGTTAGATTTATAATCTTTGACTCTTCTTAACACCCAAGGTAAGAGAACAAAAGGATATCACCAACAAATGGGTCAGTGTATGTTATCTATCACTGCCCTCTGAATTAACAGGTACAGCTCCCTGATTATGTTTGATATGCAATGAATGTGTCTTTTTATCGATCATCAGGTTTATTCCTTCTGAGTTTTAACCAAATTGCTTGTAGACACAAACAATTCAAGGAAGGATAATGTTTAATCTATATTCAAATCTAATCTACCTATTCTAGAAATGCATATTCTACTGAGGAGAACAGAAGCAGAATCCTACATAGACAAAAAATAGAATTGCTTATGCTGCAACTCCTAACATGAAATAGAATCCAAGCAGGGATTACAGTTCCACATACAATTGTACTTTCTATTTTGATGCACCTAAATTATTGAATGAATAGGAGAATCATACATGACAAGAAAATAGAATTACTTTCACTGAAATCACAGACATGAAATAGAATCCAGCATGCAACTGCGGCTTCACATATGACTGTTCTATCTATTCAAAATGCAAATGATTCACTAAAATGGCACAACAAACATGAGACAAAGCCTTTGTAAATAGAATCACTTCTACTTCATTAATAAGTTTGTTGACCCCGTATACTGAATTCTTTACATAATTTATAGACTTTACAATACATCAGGCTTCTAAGAGCCAATGACCTTTCCTCTTCTTCGAATACAAAGAGACATAATGCGAAGAAAAAGACTTTTCAAATATGAGCACTCAAATAGTCACTATGGAATCTGAAACTCTTCATCTTCAACCAGCATTATCGAGCTAAATCCATTGGGCCACGGAATGGAAACATCATTTTTCTGAACTTGAATTTGAAATTGAACATAAGGTAGAAGATGCTGATTCTAGATTTCCCGCTTCAACCATCTACGAGCACTATTATGGAAAATTGGAAAAGTGCTTCTCCATCGAAAAATTAGAAAAGTGCTTCTCCATTATGGAAAATGTAGAGGGAGGTGCGAAATCTGCAATATGTGAAAATCCTTCTTTGCAGGAATCGCACCTAGTAGGTGCGATTTTTGCGTAATGGAGAAGCCACTACCTATCTTTTCGCACGTCATATTTAAGTGCGCGGGCTACTTAACTTAAAGCACATGCTTTATTTGATCTCTTAAAAAAATAACATAATATTCCTTTTTTATAAATTGGGCCAACCTTATTATAACTAAGCTTGCAGAAAATCACCAAAGAGGTGCAAAACCCGCACAGTGTAAAATTCTCCTTTGCGGAAAATCACCCAAGAGGTGTGAAACCCGCACAAGGAAAAGTTATTCTTTGCAAAAAATCACTTGAGAGGTGCAAAACCCGCACAAGGCAAAGTTCTTCTTTTCTTTCTTTGCGGAAAATTACCTTCTTAGTGAGAATTCTTCCATGGAGAAGATGATTTCTAAAATCCCGCCGAGCTTGTTCTCGCTGATTTCTTAACCAAATTGCTCATCGTTTGTTGCATTAGGATCGTTGAGACCTGTAGAATTGATCCATACCAGTCTTTGATCTCTTCCTGAGAAAGAACATCAATTGGAGCACAAATATTTGCTGGGTTAGGATCTACAACCTACCCAAATATGAAAAGACCTCAGAACAACCCGCCCGGCTAAGAGAAGGAAAGGCAATGACATGGAAACCCGACAAAGATAGCCTACCTAAGAAAGACTTAGACATAGAATCAAACTGACTAGACTGACTTGACATGACCATATGACTCCAAGAATGCCAAAAAAAATTTTGACTGAAATTCAGACAACATATTATTGGCAATTATAGTTCTGGAAGAGTATCTGTTCAGAGCTGATGTAAATAACATGGTTCTTGAGTTGTGCCTATCTTCAAGATATGCGTGTGTATATTCATGATTAGTTATGAGTTGATTATTTTTATCTAAAGGGATCTAGCGTGGTTGAAGAATATTTCAAAGTTAGAGTTAATTTGGTGAGGTCGACTTAGTGAAGTGTCACGTCTATTCAATTTATACTTGCACGATTGTAATTATGCTTACGTGCTTAGTAGAGTTGACAAGGATGTTATGAAGAGTTTTCTTACACATCCCATGATCTCATACTTTGAGGAAGATACTTATAGCAAGTCAATTGTGATACGCTAGGTGTGAATGATACAAAAAGAGATAGAAGATGTACAGAGAAGAATATCAAATGTGGTTTATTCATCAAGAGTCTATGTGAAGAAGAAGTAAAAGATTGTAATACACTGGAATTGATCAAGATAGTAGGTCTACTCTATAGTTTATCATTAGATATAGTGCATATCTTTCATACAGAAGGTTGTAGCCTTCACCATTAAGAAATGAGATTTTGGATAGTGAGTCCACCACCCCTAACAGGGTTATTTGTAAAAGACTCTTAATAGGGTCCAACCCTTAACCAAGTCACTATACTTATTTCATTGTAAAGTACAACTCCTAACAGGGTTGAAATATCTTCTAACATGGATTACTATAAACAAGTATAGTTCATTATGGGTGCTAATTCCCACTGGGGTTTTTACCATTTGGTTTCCCCATAATCAAATTGTGTGTTGTGTACTATGTTATCTGATTAAGCATTTACTTTGTTGTATTCTGAAGTTAAGGAAGAAAAATAAAACTGAAGTTACTATTAACTGATTCACCTCCCCTCTCAGTTATCCTTTGGGACTATTATAACAATTGGTATCAGAGCCAAGTGCATTGGAGAAGTAGCCTAACAACTTAAGGTAGATCAGATGTCTTACTTCAGAAAGGAAAGCCCTAAGTTTGATGGAGAAAATTACCTAGATTGGAAAAACAAAATGATAACACATCTACAGTGTGTTGGCTTTGATATCTTTGAAATTGCTACACAAGAAGTTGTAATTCCATCTCTGAAATACCTTGCAATAGATGATGCTACTAATAGACAAAAGGAAACATTTACCAATAATGCAATTGCTAAAGAAGCCCAAATCAGTGCCTTGTCCGACAATGAATTTTCTGAGATCAAGAAAATTGATAGAGCATATACCATATGGAAGTATTTAGAAGATATGTTTAAACTAGATATTCAAGAAAAGAATTCATGTAGGAAGACATGGAAAAAGAAATACAATAGTCTTGATATGTTACCTAAAGAGAACATTAGAGCTTACAATCAAAGGATAAATGAAGCAGTCTCTGGAATTAGAAACAATGGTGGTGAAATATCAGAAGAAGATATAATGGACAAGTTTCTAACTACTTTAACATCAGACTATGAAAACAAGATAAGTATTCTAGAGGAAACCATGCAATTTTCACAAGACTTCAAGAGAGAGACTTTGATCAGCAAAATATCTGCATTTGATATATCAAGATTGAAGACTGAACCTAAAAGTGAAACAACTTTCAAAGCCTCAGTCCATGGTAAGAAATCCTTATACATCTCCAGTCATAATGAGAAAGAAGAAGTTGATGAAGAACTAGAAGAAATCATTTCTATGATTGCTAAAAGAGAAAAGAAAGGAAAAGGAAAATATGAAGGACAACTTCCATTCAAATTCTTTTCATGCAACAAGATTGGTCACTTTGCATCTAAGTGTCCCACAAGAGTCAAGAAGTTTAGATCTGATTA
>MU222899.1:76118-108684 GCA_018584345.1 Thuja plicata
ATTGTGTAAAATTGAAACTTGAAATTAATATTTCAAACGAGCTCGGATCTCTGTGAAATTTAAAATAGAAGCATTTGACATCAAAATATTAGGTGGGTTTTCCTCTGATTGAGCAAAATTGAAACTTAAAATTAATATTTCAAATAGGATCTGATCTTCATGAAATTTAAAATGGAAGCATTTGACATTAAAATATTAGGTGGGTTTTCCTCTGATTGTGTAAAACTGAAACTTTAAATTAATATTTTGATGTCAAATGTTTCCAATTTAAAATAGAAGCATTTGACATCAAAATATTAGGTGGGTTTTCCTCTGATTAAGAAAAATTGAAAGTTTAAATTAATATTTCAATCAAGCTGCGATGTTTGTGAAATTTAAAGTGAAAGCATTTGACATCAAAATATTAGGTGGGTTTACCTTTGATTGTGCAAAATTGAAACTTTTTTGTGACACATTTTACATCCGGGAGCAAAATTGAATGTTTAAATTAATATTTCAAATGAGCTCAGATCTTCTTGAAATTTAAAATGCAAGAATTTTACATCAAAATTTTAGGTGGGTTTTCCTCTGATTGAGAAAATTGAAAATTTAAAATGAATATTTCAAACAAGCTCCGATCTTCATGAAATTTAAATAGGAAGCATTTGACATCAAAATATTAGGCAGGTTTTCCACTGATTGTGTAAAATTGAAACTTGAAATTAATATTTCAAACGAGCTTAGATCTCTGTGAAATTTAAAATTGAAGCATTTGACATCAAAATATTAGGTTGGTTTTCCAATGATTGTGTAAAATTGAAACTTGAAATTAGTATTTCAAATGAGCTCGGATCTCCATGAAATTTAAAATAGAAGCATTTGACATCAAAATATTAGGTGGGTTTTCCTCTGATTGAGCAAAATTGAAACTTTAAATTAATATTTCAAACGAGATCTGATCTTCGTGAAGTAAAAAATGGAAGCATTTGACATCAAAATATTAGGTGGGTTTTCCTCTGGTTTTGTAAAACTGAAATTTTAAATTAATATTTGAAACTTTAAATTAATATTTTCATGTCAAATGCTTCCAATTTAAAATAGAAGCATTTGACATCAAAATATTAGGTGGGTTTTCCTTTGATTGAGAAAAATTGAAATTTTAAATTAATATTTCAAACGAACTCCGATGTTCGTGAAATTTAAAATGGAAGTATTTGACATAAAAATATTAGGTGGGTTTACCTCTGATTGTGCAAAATTGAAACTTTTTTGTGACACATTTTACGTCCGGGAGCAAAATTGAATGTTTAAATTAATATTTAACATGACCTCTGATCTTTGTGAAATTTAAAATGGAAGCATTTGACATCAAAATATTAGGTGGGTTTTCCTCTGATTGAACAAAATTGAAACTTTAAATTATTATTTTAAACGAGCTCTGATCTTCTTGAAATTTAAATTGGAATCATTTGACATCAAAATATTAGGTGGGTTTTCCACTGATTGTGTAAAATTGAAACTTGAAATTAATATTTAAAACCAGCTTGGATCTTCGTGAAATTTAAAATAGAAGCAATTGACATCATAATATTAGGTGGGTTTTCCTCTAATTGAGCAAAATTGAAAGTTTAAATTAATATTTCAAACGAGATCCAATCTTCATGAAATTTAGAATGGAAGCATTTTACATCAAAATATTAGCTAGGTTTTCCTTTGATTGTGTAAAATTGAAACTTTAAATTTATATTTGAAAATTTAAATTAATATTTTGATGTCAAGTGTTTCTAATTTAAAATAGTAGCATTTGACTAAAATATTAGATGGATTTTCCTCTGATTGAGCAAACTTGAAAGTTTAAATTAATATTTCAAACGAGCTCCAATGTTCATGAAATTTAAAATAGAAGCATTTGACATCAAAATATTAGTTGGGTTTACCTCTGATTGTGTAAAATTGAAACTTTTTTTTGACACATTTTACTTCCATGAGCAAAATTGAATGTTTAAATTAATATTTCAAATGAGCTCTGATCTTCATGAAATTTAAAATGGAAGCATTTGACATCAAAATATTAGGTGGGTTTTCCTCTGATTGAGAAAATTGAAGATTTTCTTTAATATTTCAAATGACCTCTGATATTCATAAAATTTAACTTGGAAGCATTTAACATTGAAATATTTGGTGGGTATTCCACTGATTGTGTAAAATTGAAACTTGAAATTAATATTTCAAACGAGCTCCAATCTCTGTGAAATTTAAAATAGAAGCATTTGACATCAAAATATTAGGTGGGTTTTCCTCTGATTGAGCAAAATTGAAACTTTAAACTAATATTTCGAACGAGATGTGATCTTCGTGAAATTTAAAATGGAAGCATTTGACATCAAAATATTAATTGGGTTTTCCTCTGATTCTGTAAAACTAAAACATTAAATTAATATTTAAAACATTAAATTAATATTTTGATGTCTAATGCTTCTAATTTAAAATAGAAGCATTTGACATCAAAATATTAGGTGGGGTTTCCTCTAATTGAGAAAAATTGAAAGTTTAAATTAATATTTCAAACGAGCTCCGATGTTCATGAAATTTAAAATGGAAGCATTTGACATCAAAATATTAGGTGGGTTTACCTCTGATTGTGCAAAATTGAAACTTTTTGTGACACATTTTATGGCAGGAAGCAAAATTGAATTTTTAAATTAATATTTCAAATGAGCTTCGATCTTCGTGAAATTTAAAATGGAAGCATTTGACATCAAAATATTAGGTGGGTTTTCCTCTGATTGAGAAAATTGAAACTTTAAATTAATATTTCAAATGAGCTCCGATCTTCATGAAATTTAAATTGGAAGCATTTAACATCAAAATATTAGGTTTGTTTTTCACTAATCGTGTAAAATTGAAACTTGAAATTAATAATTCAAGCGAGCTCAGATCTCTGTGAAATTTAAAATAGAAGCATTTGACATCAAAATATTAGGTGGGTTTACCTTTGATTGAGAAAAATTTAAAATTTAAATTAATATTTCAAACGAGATCCGATCTTCGTGAGATTTAAAATAGAAGCATTTGACATGAAAATATTAGGTGGGTTTTCCTCTGATTGTGTAAAACTGAAACTTTAAATTAATATTTTCATGTCAAATTCTTTGAATTTAAAATAGAAGCATTTGAAATCAAAATATTAGGTGGGTTTTCCTCTGATTGAGCAAAATTGAAAGTGTAAATTAATATTTCAAACGAGGTTTGATGTTCGTAAAATTTAAAATGGAATCATTTGAGATCAAAATCTTAGGTGGGTTTACCTCTGATTCTGTAAAATTGAAACTTTTTTGTGATACGTTTTACGTCTGGGAGCAAAATTGAATGTTTAAATTAATATTTCAAATGAGCTCCGATCTTCATGAAATTTAAAATGGAAGCATTTGACATCAAAATATTTGGTGTGTTTTCCTCTGATTGAGAAAATTGAAACTTTAAATTAATATTTCAAACGAGTTCTGATCTTCGTGAAATTTAAATTGGAAGCATTTGACATCAAAATATTAGGTGGGTTTTCCACTGATTGTGTAAAATTGAAACTTGAAATTAATACCTCAAACTAGCTCAGATCTCCATGAAACTTAAAATAGAAGCATTTGAAATCAAAATATTAGGTGTATTTTCCACCGATTGAGCAAAATTTGAAACTTTAAATTAATATTTTAAACGAGATTTTATCTTCATGAAATTTAAAATGGAAGCATTTGAAATCAAAATATTAGGTTGGTTTTCCTGATTGCGTAAAAATGAAACTTTAAATTAATATTTTGATGTCAAATGCTTCCAATTTAAAATAGAAGCATTTGAGATCAAAATATTAGGTGGGTTTTCCTCTGATTGTGTAAAATTAAAACTTGAAATTAATATTTCAAATGAGCTCTAAGCAAAATTGAAAGTTTAAATTTATGTTTCAAATGAGCTCCAATGTTCGTGAAATTTAAAATGGAAGCAGTTGACATCAAAATATTAGGTGGGTTTAGCTATGATTGTGCAAAATTGAATTTTTTTTGTGACACATTTTACGTTCGGGAGCAAAATTGAATGTTTAAATTAATTTTTCAAATGAGCTCCCATCTTCGTGAAATTTAAAATGGAAGCATTTGACATCAAAATATTAGGTGGGTTTTCCCCTGATTGAGAAAGTTGAAACTTTAAATTAATATTTCAAACAAGCTCCGATCTTCATGAAATTTAAATTGGAAGCATTTAACATAAAAATATTAGGTGGGTTTTCCACTGATTGTGTAAAATTGAAATTAATATTTCAAATGAGCTCGGATCTCTGTGAAATTTAAAATAGAAGCATTTGACATCAAAATATTAGGTGGGTTTTCCTTTGATTGAGCAAAATTGAAACTTTAAATTAATATTTCAAATGAGATTTGATCTCTATGAAATTTAACATGGAAGCATTTAACATCAAAATATTAGGTGGGTTTTCCTCTAATTATGTAAAACTGAAACTTTAAATTAATATTTTGATGTCAAATGCTTCCAATTTAAAATAGAAGCATTTGACATCAATATATTAGGTAGGTTTTCCTCTGATTGAGCAAAATTGAAGGTTTAAATTAATATTTCAAATGAGCTCTGATGTTCATGAAATTTAAAATTAAGGTATTTGACATCAAAATATTAGGTGGGTTTACCTCTGATTGTGCAAAATTGAAACTTTTTTGTGATACCTTTTACGTGTGGAAGCAAAATTGAATGTTTAAATTAATATTTCAAATGAGCTCTGATCTTCCTGAAATTGAAAATGGAAGCATTTGACAAAAAAATATTAGGTGGGTTTTCCTCTGATTGAGAAAATTGAAACTTTAAATTAATATTTCAAACGAGCTCCAATCTTCATGAAATTTAAATTGGAAGAATTTTACATCAAAATATTAGGTGGGTTTTCCACTGATTGTGTAAAATAGAAACTTGAAATTAATATTTCAAACGATTTCGGATCTCTATGAAATTTAAAATAGAAGCATTTGACATCAAAATATTAGGTGGGTTTTCCTCTGATTGAGAAAAATTCAAACTTTAAATTAATATTTCAAACGAGATCCAATCTTCATGAAATTTAAAATAGAAGTATTTGACGTCAAAATATTAGGTGGGTTTTCCTCTAATTGTGTAAAACTGAAACTTTAAATTAATATTTGAAACTTTAAATTAATATTTTGATGTCAAATGCTTCCAATTTAAAATAGAAGCGTTTGACATCATAATATTAGCTGGGTTTTCCTCTGATTGAGCAAAATTGAAAGTTAAAATTAATATTTCAAACGAGCTCCAATGTTCATGAAATTTAAAATGGAAGCATTTGACATCAAAATATTAGGTGGGTTTACCATTGATTGTACAAAATTGAAACTTTTTTTTGACACATTTTACGTCTAGGAGCAAAATTGAATGTTTAAATTAATATTTCAAATGAGCTTCGATCTTTGTGAAATTTAAAATGGAAGCATTTGACATCAAAATATTAGGTGTGTTTTCCTCTGATTGAGAAAATTGAAACTTTAAATTAATATTTCAAAGGAGCTCTGATATTCATGAAATTTAAATTGGAAGCATTTGATATCAAAATATTAGGTGGGTTTTCCACTGATTGTATAAAATTGAAAGTTGAAATTAATATTTCAAATGAGCTCAGATCTCCGTGAAATTTAAAATAGAAGCATTTGACATCAAAAGTAGGTGGGTTTTCCTCGGATTGAGAAAAATTGAAACTTAAATTTAATATTTCAAACGAGATCCGATATTTGTGAAATTTAAAATGGAAGCATTTGACATCAAAATATTAGGTGGGTTTTCCTCAAATTGTGTAAAACTGAAACTTTAAATTAATATTTTGATGTCAAATGCTTCTAATTTAAAATAGAAGCATTTGATATTAAAATATTAGGTGGGTTTTCCTCTGATCGAGAAAAATTGAAAGTTTAAATTAATATTTCAAATGAGCTTCGATGTTCATGAAATTTAAAATGGAAGCATTTGACATCAAAATATTAGGTGGGTTTACCACTGATTGTGCAAAATTGAAACTTTTTTGTGACACATTTTACGTCTGGGAGAAAAATTGAATGTTTAAATTAATATTTCAAATGAGCTCTCATCTTTACGAAATTAAAAATGGAAGCATTTGACATCAAAATATTAGGTGGGTTTTCCTTTGATTGAGAAAATTGAAATTTTAAATTAATATTTCAAACGAGCTCCGATCTTTGTGAAATTTAAGTTCTAAGCATTTGACATCAAAATATTAGGTGGGTTTTCCACTGATTATGTAAAATTAAAACTCAAAATTACTATTTCAAATGAGCTCAGATCTCCATGAAATTTAAAATAGAAGCATTTGACATCAAAATATTAGGTGGGTTTTCCTGTGATTGAGCAAAATTGAAACTTTAAACTAATATTTCAAACGAGATCCGATCTTTGTGAAATTTAAAATGGAAGCATTTGACATCAAAATTTTAGGTGGGTTTTCCTCTTATTGTGTAAAATAGAAACTTTAAATTAATATTTTGATGTCAAATGCTTCCAATTTAAAATAGAAGCATTTAACATCAAAATATTAGGTGGGTTTTCCTCTGATTGAGCAAAATTTAAAGTTTAAATTAATATTTATATGAGCTCTGATGTTCATGAAATTTAAAATGGAAGCATTTGACATCAAAATACTCGGTGGGTTTACCTCTGATTGTGCAAAATTGAAACTTTTTTGTGACACATTTTACGCCGAGAGATCAAAATTGAATGTTTAAATTAATAATTCAAATGAGCTCTGATCTTTGTAAAATTTAAAATGGAAGCATTTGACATAAAATTATTAGGTGGGTTTTCCTCTGATTGAGAAAATTGATACTCTAAATTAATATTTGAAATGAGATCCAATCTTCGTGAAATTTAAATCGAAAACATTTGACATCAAAATATTATGTGGGTTTTCCACTGATTGTGTAAAATTGAAACTTGAAATCAATATTTCAAATGAGCTCAGATCTCCGTGAAATTTAAAGTAGAATTATTTGACATCAAAATATTAGGTGGGTTTTCCTCTGATTAAGGAAAATTGAAACTTTAAATTAATATTTCAAACAAGATCCGATCTTTGTGAAATTCAAAATGGAAGCATTTGACATCAAAATATTAGGTGGGTTTTCCTCTGATTGTGTAATACTGAAACTTTAAATTAATATTTTAATGTCAAATGCTTCCAATTTAAAATAGAAGCATTTGACATCAAAATATTAGGTTGTTGTTCCTCTGATTGAGAAAAATTGAAAGTTTAAATTAATATTTCAAACGAGCTCCGATGTTCATGAAATTTAAAATGGAAGCATTTGACATCAAAATATTAGGTGGGTTTTGTGTGCTAAGATGTTGATAGACTTCTATGAATCATTCCATCCAAGGTTGCTCAAGAATAAGACCTTAAATATCGATCCATAGCTCTCTAGTCATGGAGTGCAAAGGTGTGAAACGGAGGCCCTCAGATTGACCTAGTTAGTGCTTATGCAGGTACACCATGAAACAAGAGATTCAAATGCATGAAAATGAGATCTACTCTATATGTTTGCAATGCATGAAAGGAAATTGATCTAAATGATAACAATGGATGATTAATCTATGAAGGAAATATGAAAATCTAATCTATGAAAATAAACATGAATCTAATCTACATGAGTAGCCATGAATGCAAGAAGAAGAAGACAAGAAGAGAGAAGTTGCAATATCCAAACTCAAGTGCTCAAATCTTCCTTCAAAATTGCTCTCCAAACCAACAGCATAACAATACTATGAAAACCTAATACGAAAATGAGAAGGATAAATTTCCTTATAAAGAAAAGTGAATGGTTGAGATTAAGAGGCAAAAATCAAAGGCTATGATTAAGAGGCAAAAATTCCACCACTTAGGAGGATGTGAAGAAAAAAAGGATTTTTACTTAATTTATTTCCTTTTTCATCAAATAAAGTGCTTTAAGTGGGGATTTTTATTTATTTAATTAAAAGAGGGGTTTTCTTTCAATTAAATAAATTAGCAGAATTTTATTTAATTAAATGGGAGGAATTGAATTTAAATAAATAAGAGGAATTTTGTTTAATTAAAAGGGAGAAATTTACTTTAATTAAATAAGATGAATTTTATTCAATTAAAAGGGAGATTAAATATTTTATTTAAATAAGATAAATTTTATTTAATTAAAAGAAAAATTAAATCTTTTAATTAGATAAAAATGATCAAGCCTTAGGAAATATTGAAATAATTGAATTAATTACAATTTGATCAAGGAAATTTATTTGAATTGAAAATATTCCAAAGCATTGATTCGGGAATTTGATAAGTTGTTAAAATAATAAATGGGGCCCAAAGTCTAGGCGACCATTTTAGGGTGCATACATTTTCCCCTCTTTTACAAATGTGTGGTCGACTTGGGAACACATGTAGTCAAAGAATGTAGTTGAAGTGTGAGGTCAACTTGGGATCACAAAACAACCCAGACGTGTGGTCAATTTAGGAACACATCAGGATAAAATAAGCATAATTGAAAAAGACAAAATCAAAAGCAACATAAGTGATTGACATGTCAGAGATAAGAATCTCAAGCAAGACTGATATATTTAATAAAGCTGAATCAAAGATTCAAGTTTGATAGGTACTGCCCCCTCGTGATCGAAATCAAAATGAGATAGAGGAGAAACAAAAAATTGATAAATTTGATCAAATTGAACTAAAGATAAGGTTCTTGATGTAAGATGAAAGATATAAGGATCATAGAACCAAGGTAGATCATCAAGCACAAAATATTATGCCCCAAGGTTGAATTAGAAGAGAAGAAGAAGAAGAAGAAGAAGAAGAAGAAGAAGAAGAAGAAGAAGAAGAAGAAGAAGAAGAAGAAGAAGAAGAAGAAGAAGAAGAAGAAGAAGAAGAAGAAGAAGAAGAAGAAGAAGAAGAAGAAGAAGAAGAAGAAGAAGAAGAAGAAGAAGAAGAAGAAGAAGAAGTGGGGTGAAAATGAATGAAAGATAGAAGTTTGGAAGAGGTGGTAAGAAATGGAGAGAAGAAAGAGAATTTGCCTCAAGAGAGAGAATGCCCCAAAATTAATCAACTATTTAAGATATAAAATTTTGATTGAGATCACAAAAGAAGATAAAGAAATAAAGATCAGAACATGACCACAGTTGATTAAAATTCCACAAGAAAGATGAAGGAAAACCCTCCCAAACTCACAATGCAGCCTAAAAATGCAAATTAACATGAAGTCTAACAATGCAAGCTACATGAAAATGAAAAGGTGTACTTGCAATAGAGAAACAAACATAGGATCTTGTGTTCATCATTAATTATAGAATGTTAAGGAACTTATTTTCATCATTGGGCCATTATTAACGGACATTGGAAAATCACACAATCATCACTAGTCACAAGTGCAACTATGAAGATATGAATGTGATTTATATCAGAAACATCACTCAACCATCACTAGTCACAAGCGCAACTATGAATATATGAATGTGATGTATATCAGATTTGAAATGTGGAAAGATTCTAACATAAGCATCAAAGGCATAAAGCTCAAGATGACTCTCTATTAGCTTACCCAATTTAATATAGAAAAACCATACTCGCATCAAGGCATAGATGCCAAAATGACCAACAGAATGGTTGTGCAAAAATAGTGAAGCATAAAGCAAGAAGAAAATAAAAACATGCCCCATGCCCCAGGTCCTCTAGCTATGCATCACAGAGAGACTTATTAGACAATGACACTCAACATAAATTAATAACAATCAACACACAAAGAAAATATCATGACATAGCTCAAGCATTAAGTGTGGCATTTAAAAATTTAAGTGTGTTAATTGATACTGAGTTCCAAGGATAAGGATCAAATGCTTGCCAAAGGTAAGACCACATGATGAAATGGGGTAAGACCAAACTGATAAGTGTTGAAAAACACTTGATGTCAAGGGTTGTATTGAAAAATACAGTTTGGGTGGTATTGAAAAACACCAATTGTGAGGCGTCCTAAAGACAAATGCATCCAAGAGACTGAAGCTAACACAGTTATGCCCCCTAACAAAGAAAAAGACCAATTCTAGACCAAGGCGACAAGGACAAGGCATGATGGAGAAAGGCTAAGTGTCAAAAACAAATGCTAAGAAATAGGGGTGCAAAGGCCTCAAGTAGCGCCTGTTTCCAGGTTTTCACCACTTGGATTTTATTACAATTTTTTCATTTTTATTTTTTTTTCTTATTTTTTTCAAGACTTTTTATAATTTTTTTGAATTTTTGCTACCAAGGCGCCTGTTTCCAAGTTTTCACCAAGGCACTTTTTCTATTTTTTTGAATTTTTGATTTTTTTGTATTTTTGGAATATATAATTTTTTTGAAAATACACCAAAGCACCTATTGCTAGGTTTTCACTAAGATGATCATTTTTTTAGGACATTTTCTAATTTTTAAAATTTTTGACAATATATCCTTTTTTGGATTTTTTCAGGATCAATAATTATGTACAAAAGATGCCCCCAGACAGAATGGGCATCAAGGATAGAACTTCTTCAGGTGAAAGAAATTGATAGGATTAGGAAGCTGTTCTCCCTCCTCTATAGATAGTAAATAAGTACCTATCCCAAAAGCTGCTGTGATAATGTAAGGTCCAAGCCAATTGGGTTCAAATTTACCCTTTTGATCTCTATGTTGTTGATTCTTAGGATTTTCACGTAGGACAAGATCTCCTACCTGGAATTCTCTAGGGCAAACCTTTTTGTTGAAGGCTTTGGACATTCGCTTTTGATAGACCCTCATATGGTCAAATGATGATTGACATTTTTCATCTAGAAGTTCTAACTCTTGAAGTCTCATGGTGCGGTAGTCTTCATCCGTAACTAGACCATGTAGAGAAACTCAAAGTGAAGGAATCTCAACCTCCAAAGGTAACACTGCTTCAGCACCATATGCAAGGGAAAAAGGAGTAGCCCCAGTAGGAGTATGAATACTCATTCTATAGGACCACAAAGCCTGATTTATCTATAAATGCCAATCTCTACCATTCTTACACACTGTTCTATGCAAAATTTTAAGAATGACCTTGTTTGATGCCTCTACTTGACCATTTCCTTGTGGGAAGTAAATGGAGGACCAATGTTGTTTAATCTTGAATTTCTTGTAGAGTTGTTTAAGGTCCTTATTTTTAAACTGGCCTCCATTGTTAGTAATAATCTCAAAAGAAACTCCATATCAACAGATGATATGGTTCAGAATGAATAGAGAGACTGTCTTGCCTGAGGCAACAAAAAGTGGGACAACTTCTACCAATTTAGTAAAGTAATCAGTAGCAGTGATGATCAATTTATGTCCACCTGATGAGTTGGGGTGAATTTTCCCAACAAGGTCAAAGGCCCAGCGCTGAAATGGCCAATGAGAAATAGAAGGAATGAGATCCCTACTTGGAGCATGTATCAGGTTACCATGTTTTTGACACTTTTCACATGACTTTGCAAAAGCTACTGCATCAATCTGCATCGTGGTCCAATAGTACCTCGCCCTAAGCAACCTTTGAGCCATGGAAAAACCATTGGAGTGTCCCCCATGGATGCCCTCATGAATGTCAACTAACACTTGATCAGATTCTTCCTTTTCTAAGCATCTAAGAAGTGTTCCATCTAGACCCCTCCTATACAAATCACCAATGATAAGGGAATGGCGAGAGGCATTTCGGGTAAGATTTCAGCATTCAGACCGGTTAAAGGTTTTAGGTATAATGCCATCATGAAGATATGAGTAAATGGAACAATAACAGGATGATTCATGACCAACAAGGGTACAAATGATATGGCTTTCTTGGGAGTTAAAGATAGGGTGATGTACCTCTTCCACCAGGAATTCAAATCTTGATTCATGTTTCTCTAACTGAAGAAGTGAAGCAAGTGTAGCCATAGCATCAACTACTTTGTTTTTTTCTCTAGGGATTTGCTGAAATGTGACAAATGTGAAGTACCTCTTTAAGGAATCAACCATTTTCTTGTAAGGTACCATTTTCTCATGTTTTGTTTGATATTCATCATTAACTTGGTTGATTATCAACTGGGAATCCACATAGATGTGTAGCTCTATGATTCTCCATTCTATGGCTATCTTAAGTCTATTTGTTAAGGCTTCATACTCAGCAATGTTGTCTGTACATGGGAGCAATAATTTATAAGACTTAGGAATTGTATACCCATGAGGAGAAATAAACAACACACCAGCTCCTGAACCATTTTTCATAAAAGATCGATCAAAGAACATCTTCCAAGTTCTTTTAGTCATATACATAAGATGTTCATCTGGGAAGTCAACTTGAATAGGTACATCATCTTGTAATGGGAAATTAGCCAATTGATCGGCTATAGCTTGTCCTTTGATTGCTTTTCTCTCAATGTACTCTATATCAAATTCTGAAAGTATCATCATCCATTTAGCAAGTCTACCTGTGAGGGCAGCCTTACTTAGCAAATATTTGAGTGGATCTATTTTGGCTATGAGGTGTATAATATGCGCAAGCATGTAATGTTGCAACTTTTAGGAAGCAAACACAACAGCAAGGAAAGCTTTCTCAATGCTAGTGTAATTAAACTCATATGAAACAAGAGTACGACTAATGTAGTATATTTCTCTTTCTTTCCCATTTTCATCAAGTTGAGCTAGTAATGCCCCCAAGGAAGATTTTGTCACTAAAATGTGTAAAATAAGAGGTTTCCCTGGGATAGGAGGCATTAAAATAGGAGGATTTTCCAAGTACTTAATTTGATCTATGCTCTTTTGAAAATCCTCATTCCAAACAAATTTGACTCCTTTATGCAAGTTCTTATTGAAGGGTTGAGCTCTATCTACCAATTGTGAAATGAATCTCCTTATAGATTGAAAATGTCCTTGAAGACTCCTCATTTGACTAATGTTTTTAGGAGGTGGCATGTCTATGATTGCTTGAACTTTTTTAGGATCCACCTCTATTCCTTTTGCTGAAATAATGAATACATGTAACTTTCTAGAGGTGACTCCAAATGCACACTTTTTAGGATTTAACCTTAGCTGAAATTTTTCCATACGATCTAGAATTACTTCCAAATCATCTAAGTGTGTATCTCTTTGTTTAGACTTGGCCAAGGTGTCATCCACATAATCTTCCATATTTTTATGTATCATGTCATGGAAAATAGTTGTCATAGCCCTTTGATAGGTAGCTCCTGCATTCTTTAATCCAAAAGGCATAACATTCCAGCAATAGGTTCCCCATGCACAAGTGAGGGTAGTCTTTTCTTGATCTTTAGGATCTATCTTAATTTGATTGTACCCAGAAAAACCATCCATCAAAGAATAAATCTCATAACCCACAGTCATATCCACTATCGTGTCTATATTGGGGAGTGGAAAGTCATCCTTTGGGCATGCTTTATTGAGATCTCTAAAGTCTATGCAAACACGAATGGATTTATCATGTTTGGAAATTGGTACAATGTTTGATATCCATTCAACATAAGAAATAGCTCTTATGAATTTTTCTCCAAGGAGTTTCTCTAATTCTACTTTGACTAGAAGAGGTATGTGAGGATGCATTTTCCTCAATTTTTGTTTAACTAGTTTGACATTTGGAGCTATAGATAAGTGATGCAGAATAAGATTAATGTCCAATCTGGGAATATCTAAATAAGTCCATGCAAAATTGATTTTATTTATCTATAAGAACTTAGTGTAAGTTTCTTTTTCTATTGGTGACAAGGACTCAGCCAAGTGCACTATCTGTGGAGTCTCATTTGTACCCAAATTAACTGCTTGTGTTGGCTCAATGAGCACTGAAGATCGATCCTAAAAATAGTTGGGAAGATGATTAATTACCTCATCCTTAGGCACTTCAGAGAGGTTTTCACCCTTGGATATGTCATTTCTTTTTACTTTTTTTGGTTCTGACACCGCCAGACAGTGGTTTTCACCATTATAACACCTATTCTTTTTATTTTCTTTTCTCTTTATCTTGTGACTAAGGTACTTGATGTCTAGCTCTGTCATACCGGTAGCCAACTCACTGGTGGAAGAGACTATGGTTTCAATAGAATTTAGGTAACAAGCTATTTGATAATCATTTTGGAATGTTAAAATCTCAAGTTCTTGATAGCAATGGGACCAATCAATAAGGTCAGGATGAACAAGAGATAAGGTAATGGCTGGTTCAAGGTTATAAATATGAATGATATTATCATTGGTGATTGAGAGTCAGAGTCTATCAAGTATCCCTCAAAGCTACCCAAATTAGGATTCATCCTAACAAGCACAAAATCATCCACTAAGGCAACATATGGGTTCAAAACCTCTAGTCCTACATATGACTTGTTGGCTACCTCAGATTGAGAACTATAAATGTGTACAACATCAACATCTCTATCAATTGTTGAGGGCTCCAAAAAAGAGTCCCATTCATACTCATTAGAACTTGTATCTGAACTGTGAATAGGATGCTTACACCATGAAGGCTTGGGACATCGCGATGTTGAAGGTATAGTTTCATCAAAAGTAGCACTTTCTCTTTCCATTAAACGAACAAGATTCTTTCTTTGATGCTCTCTCAAAGGATCCTCTATATCTGATTCTTGTTCTAAAGTTGCAATTGATGTATGGGTGGCTGAATATCTAAATCTCCCCAAAGGAGAGTAGTGGAAGGGACCCAAATTTCACACATATCCTATTGATTTGTCAAATTAGGTACATATTCAAGTTCATCATCACTATCCAACTCCTCAAAGAGAGGATTGTTATGATTTTTGCATTTTTCAAATCCTAGGCTAACTGGTTTCTTAGACTTGCATCCAAATTTAGTATGATCAAGAGGTTCAGACCTAGCATCCAAATTTTGATTAAGAGGGCCATACCTAGGATAGCCCATATTCTTGAAAAAAGTATATCCCCTTCCATAAGTCTTAGGAGAAGGAGAGAAGTTCTCATTATGCAATGTGGTGAGAGAAGGAGAAATTTCCTTATAAAGAAAAGTGAACGGTTGAGATTAAGAGGCAAAAATCAAAGGCTATGATTAAGAGGCAAAAATCCCACCACTTAGGAGGATGTGAAGAAAAAAGAGATTTTTACTTAATTTTCATTTAATTTATTGCCTTTTTCATCAAATAAAGTGCTTTAAGTGGGGATTTTTATTTATTTAATTAAAAGAAGGGTTTTCTTTCAATTAAATAAATTAGAAGAATTTTATTTAAATAAATGGGAGGAATTGAATTTAATTAAATAAGAGGAATTTTATTTAATTAAAAGGGAGAAATTTACTTTAATTAAATAAGATAAATTTTATTCAATTAAAAGGGAGATTAAATATTTTAATTAAATAAGATAAATTTTATTTAATTAAAAGAAAAATGAAATATTTTAATTACATAAAAATGATCAAACCTTAGGAAATATTGAAATAATTGAATTAATTACAATTTAAGCAAGGAAATTGATTTGAATTGAAAATATTCCAAAGCATTGATTCAGGAATTTTGTTAATGTTTGTAGCTTGAGTCGTATGATCATTTATAATACATATAATACTTTGATATTGATTAATAATAATATATGTGTGTGTGTCTGCGTGTGTGTGAGAGATATATATGTTATATTATATATATTATTATTAAACATATATTATGCAAAATTATATTATTCTAATATATGATTAATTAATGAAAGATTAACAATTATAATGAATAGACATGTCCTATGAAGGGACATGTCTCTCCTAGCCTCTTTGATAATATAAATGAAAGAGAGATTGTTGCATTTGAAAAACACATACAAAATAGAGTGCTATTACATTTGCAGCTATCCGAAAACTTAACAAATTTGATAAATTGATAAAATAATAAATGGGGCCCAAAGTCTAGGCGACAATTTTAGGGTGCATACAGGTTTACCTCTGATTGTGCAAAATTGAAACTTTTTTGTGACACATTTTACGTCCGGGAGAAAAATTGAATGTTTAAATTAATATTTCAAATGAGCTCTGATCTTCGTGAAATTTAAAATGGAAGCATTTGACATCAAAATATTAGGTGGGTTTTCTTATGATTGAGAAAATTGAAACTTTAAATTAATATTTCAAACGAGTTCTGATCTTTGTGAAATTTAAGTTGGAAGAATTTAACATCAAATTATGGGTTTTCCACTGATTGTGTAAAATTGAAACTTGAAATTAATATTTTAAACGAGCTTAGATCTCCGTGAAATTTAAAATAGAAGCATTTGACATCAAAATATCAGGTGGATTTTCCTCTGATTAAGAAAAATTGAAACTTTAAATTAATATATCAAACAAGATCTGATCTTCCTAAAATTTAAAATGGAAGCATTTGACATAAAAATATTAGGTGGGTTTTCCTCTGATTGTGTAAAACTAAAACTTTAAATTAATATTTTGCTGTCAAATGCTTCAAATTTAAAATAGAAGCATTTGACATCAAAATATTAGGTGGCTTTTCCTCTGATTGAGCAAAATTGAAACTTTAAATTAATATTTCTAACGAGCTCCGATATTCGTGAAATTTAAATTGGAAGCATTTGACATCAAAATATTAGGTGGGTTTTCCACTGATTGTGTAAAATTGAAACTTGAAATTAATATTTCAAACGAGATCAGATCTCCATAAAATTTTAAATAAAACCATTCAAAATAAAAATATTAGGTGGGTTTTCCTCTGATTGAGCAAAATTGAAACTTTAAATTAATATTTCAAATGAGATTTGATCTTCATGAAATTTAAAATGGAAGCATTTGACATTAGAATATTAGGTGGGTTTTCCTATGATGTTGTAAAACTAAAACTTTAAATTAATATATTGATGTCAAATGCTTCCAATTTAAAATAGAAGCATTTGACATCAAAATATTAGGTGTGTTTTCCTCTGATTGAGAAAAATTGAAAGTTTAAATTAATATTTTAAATGTGCTCCGATGTTCATGGATTTTAAAATGGAAGCATTTGACATCAAGATATTAGGTGGGTTTACATCTGATTGTGCAAAATTGAAACTTTTTTATGACACATTTTACGTCCGGGAGCAAAATTGAAACTTTAAATTAATATTTCAAACGAGCTCTGATCTATGTGAAATTTAAAATGGAAGCATTTGACATCAAAATATTAGGTCGGTTTTCCTCTGTTTGAGAAAAACTAAAACTTTAAATTAATATTTCAAAAGAGCTCCGATCTTCACAAAATTTAAATTGGAAGCATTTGACATTAAAATATTAGGTGGGTTTTTCTCTGATTGTGTAAAACTAAAACTTTAAATTAATACTTGAAACTTTAAAATATTATTTTGATTTTAAATGGTTCCAATTTAAAATAGAAGCATTTGACATAAACATATTAGGTGGGTTTTCCTCTGATTGAGAAAAATTGAAAGTTTAAATTCATATTTCAAAGGATCTTCGATGTTCGTAAAATTTAAAATGCAAGCATTTTACATCAAAATATTAGGTGGGTTTACCTCTGATTGTAAAAAATTGAAACTTTTTTGTGACACATTTTATGTCCGCGAGTAAAATTGAAAGTTTAAATGAATATTTCAAACAAGCTCCGATCTTCGTGAAATTTAAAATGGAAACATTTGACATCAAAATATTAGGTGGGATTTCCTCTTATTGAGAAAAATTGAAACTTTAAATTAATATTTCAAACAAGCTCTGATCTTTGTGAAATTTAAATTGGAAACATTTGACATTAAAATATTAGGTGGGTTTTCATCTGATTGTGTAAAACTTAAATGTTAAATTAATATTTGAGACTTTAAATTAATATTTTGATGTCAAATGCTTCAAATTTAAAAGAGAAGTATTTGTCATCAAAATATTAGGTGAGTTTTCCTCTGATTGAGAAAAATTGAAATTTTAAATTAATATTTCAAATGAGCTCCGATGTTCTTGAAATTTAAAATGGAAGCATTTGACATCAAAATATTAGGTGCTTTTGCCTCTGATTGTACAAAATTGAAACTTTTTTGTAACACATTTTATGCCGGTAGCAAAATTGAAATACTAAATTAATGTTTCAAACGAGCTCCGATCTTCTTGAAATTTAAAATGAATGCATTTGACATCAAAATATTAGGTGGATTATGCTCTGATTGAGCAAAATTGAAACTTTAAATTAATATTTCAAACGAGCTCTGATCTTCATGAAATTTAAATTGGAAGCATTTGACATAAAAAATTTAGGTGGGTTTTCCCATGATTTTGTAAAATTGAAACTTGAAATTAATATTTTGATGTCAAATGCTTCCAATTTAAAATAGAAGCATTTGACATCAAAATACTAGGTGGGTTTTCCTCTAATTGAGTAAAATTGAAATATTAAATTAACAAATCAAACGACCTCCGATGTTCATGAAATTTAAAATGGATGTATTTGACATCAAATTATTAGGTGGGTTTACCTCTGATTGTGCAAAATTGAAAATTTTTTATGACATATTTTACGTCCGGGAGCAAAATTGAATGTTTAAATTAATATTTCAAACGAGCTCTGATCTTCGTGAAATTTAAAATGGAAGCATTTGACATCAAAATATTAGGTGGGTTTTCCTCTGATTGAGTAAATTTTAACTTTAAATTAATATTTCAAATGAGCTCCGATCTTCGTGAAATTTTGATTGGAACCATTTGACATCAAAATATAAGGTGGGTTTTCCTCTGATTAAGAAAAATTGAAACTTTAAATTAATATTTCAAACGAGATCTGATCTTCGTGAAATTTAAAATGGAAGCATTTGACATTAAAATATTAGGTGGGTTTTCCTCTGATTGTGTAAAACTGAAACTTTAGATTAATATTTGAAACTTTAAATTAATATTTTGATGTCAAATGCTTCCAATTTAAAATAGAAGCATTTGACATCAAAATATTAGGTGGGTTTTCCTCTGATTGAGCAAAATTTAAAGTTTAAATTAATATTTCAAACGAGGTTTGATGTTCACGAAATTTAAAATGGAAGCATTTGACATCAAAATATTAGGTGGGTTTACCTCTGATTGTGCAAAATTGATACTTTTTTGTGACACATTTTACTTTCGGGAGCTAAATTGAAAGTTTAAATTAATATTTCAAACGAGCTCCGATCTTTGTCCAATTTAGAATGGAAGCATTTGACATCAAAATATAAGGTGGGTTTTCATCTGATTGAGCAACATTGAAAATTTAAATTAATATTTCAAAATGAGCTCCGATCTTCTTGAAATTTAAATTGGAAGCATTTGACATCAAAATATTAGGTGTGTTTTCCACTGATTGAATAAAATTTAAACTTGAAATTAATATTTCAAACGAGCTCGGGTCTCCATGAAATTTAAAATAGAAGCATTTGACATCAAAATATTAGGTGGGTTTTCCTCTGATTGAGCAAAATTGAAAATTTAAATTAATATTTCAAACGAGATCTGATCTTTGTGAAATTTAAAATGGAAGCATTTGACATTAAAATATTAGGTGGGTTTTCCTCTGATTGTGTAAAACTGAAACTTTAAATTAATATCTGAAACTTTAAATTAATATTTTGATGTCAAATGCTTCCAATTTAAAATAGAAGCATTTGACATCAAAATATTATGTGGGTTTTCCTTTGATTGAGCAAAATTGAAAGTTTAAATTAATATTTCAAACGAGCTCTGATCTTCGTGAAATTTAAAATAAAAGAATTTGACATCAAAATATTAGGTGGGTTTTCCTCTGATTGGGCAAAATTGAAACTATAAATTAATATTTCAAACGAGATCCAATCTTCATGAAATTTAAAATGGAAGCATTTGAAATAAAAATATTAGGTGGGTTTTCCTCTGATTGTGTAAAACTAAAACTTTAAATTAATATTTTGATGTCAAATGCTTCCAATTTAAAATAAAAGGATTTGACATCAAAATATTAGGTGGGTTTTCCTTTGATTGAGAAAAATAAAAAGTTTAAATTAACATTTCAAACAAGCTCTGATGTTTGTGAAATTTAAAATGGAAACTTGAATTTAATATTTCAAACGAGCTCGTATCTCCATGAAATTTAAAATAAAAGCATTTGACATAAAAATATTAGGTGGGTTTTCCTCTGATTGGGCAAAATTGAAACTTTAAATTAATATTTCAAATGAGATTCGATCTTCGTGAAATTTAAAATGGAAGCATTTGAAATTAAGATATTAGGTGGGTTTTCCTCTGATTTTGTAAAACTAAAACTTTAAATTAATATTTGAAACTTTAAATTAATATTTTCATGTCAAATGCTTCCAATTTAAAATAGAAGCATTTGACATCAAATTATTAGGTGGGTTTTTCTCTGATTGAGCAAAATTGAAAGTTTAAATTAATATTTCAAACGAGCTTCGATGTTCATGAAATTTAAAATGGAAGCATTTGACATCAAAATATTAGGTGGGTTTACCTCTGATTGTGCAAAATTGAAAGTTTAAATTAATATTTCAAATGAGCTCTGATGTTGATGAAATTTAAAATAGAAGCATTTGACATCAAAATATTAGGTGGGCTTACCTCTGATTGTGCAAAATTGAAATTTTTTTATGACACTTTTTACATCTGGGAGAAAAATTGAAAGTTTAAATTAATATTTCAAAAGAGCTCTGATCTTCGTGACATATAAAATGGAAGCACTTGACATCAAATTATTAGGTGGGTTTTCCTTTGATTGAGCAAAATAGAAACTTTAAATTAATATTTCAAATGAGCTCTGATCTTCATGAAATTTAAATTGGAAGCATTTGACATCACAATATTAGGTGGGTTTTCCACTAACTGTGTAAAATTGAAACTTGAAATTAATATTTCAAATCAGCTCGAATCTTCGTGGAATTTTAAATAGAAGCATTTGACATCAAAATATTAGGTGGGTTTTCCTTTGATTGAGCAAAATTAAAACTTTAAATTAATATTTCAAATGAGATCTGATCTTCATGAAATTTAAAATGGAAGCATTTTATATTAAAATATTAGGTTGGTTTTTCTTTGATTGTGTAAAACTGAAACTTTAAAATAATATTTGAAACTTCAAATTAATATTTTGATGTCAAATGCTTCCAATTTAAAATAGAAGCATTGGAGATGAAAATATTAGGTGGGTTTTCCTCTGATTGAGAAAAATTGAAGGTTTAAATTAATATTTCAAATGAGCTCTTATATTCATGAAATTTAAAATGGAAGCATTTGACATCAAAATATTAGGTGGGTTTACCTCTGATTGTGCAAAATTGAAACTTTTTTGTGACACATTTTACGTCCGAGAGAAAAATTGAAACTTTAAATTAATATTTCAAATTGTTATGTGCTTGAATGTGACCTCTAAATTAGGCACAAAATCAACATAGTCCTTACTCAATCATTCAATTCAGAAAGATAAACATGAATTGTTCATCTTTCAAATTTGATTGAAGCAACTTGTTGCCTCCTAATCAGTTGGGGATGTCAAATTTACTCTCAGAATGAGAGGCAACAACCTTGACCATCGCTAACATTGGGGATTTCTAAAGCATGAAAGATAAGAAAATTTCCATTAATCTATGAAGGAAAATGCAATTAATCTAGAAATGAATTGTCATTAATCTAGAATTGAAATGCTATTAATCTAGAAATCTTGAAAGATAATGAAATTAAGATACTAGATATGTAAGAAAACTATATTAAGCATCAACATGTTATCAATCCAAATGAAATTAATCTAATTATGAAAAATAAAGCTTAAAAGCATGATAACAATAAGGTAAAATATAACTATAGTTTTGATGCTCTCTAATTCATCCTCTCAAATGAAGAAAAAGATGTCCAATATATAGAAAAACCATGGAAAGAGGGTGAAGAGTTTCTTGAAAAGAAACGGTTGCCTCTTCATTTTCAGGGATTGAGATTGAGACCAAAAAGCATGAATTATTTAATTAAAAGAGTGTATTATTGTCACATGAGTGACCTTTCATATAGAATTATGGAATTCTTTTTGAGGATAATCCATTCAATCAATTAAATAACTATTCAATTCCTTTTGATGTATATTAGCTAAAGGGGGTGGAATTAGTTTAATTTAAAATTACTTAGGACTTTAGAATTAAATTAATTAATCATAGGGATTTTTAGCTAATAAAACTTGATAATTTAAGAATTAAATATAGTGTTAGATTTATGCAAATTTAGGTTTTTTGCATTTGAGACTAAGTCGATTAGGAGGAGAATTTTCCTAGTGCAATAGGACTTTGATGATGAGAAATTTAAGGAATGCACCAAAATTAATTGGAATTATAAGGTGCCAATTTTGCATTGTTACATTTTTCCCCTCTTTGAATTGATGTGTGAGCAATGCATTGATTCAAAGAATAGTCTGATGTGAAGATGAAGATTTCAGAATTATAGGTTAGGTTTCTAAGACACCGATCAGATTGAGAAGTGAAATCATCTGAGAGAAGATTAGAATCAGGGTTAGATTTCCCTAATGTCCGCTGATAGCTGATGAAGATCTAGGACTATCTCCAGAATCAGGGTTAGATTTCCCCAATATGAAGGTTAGCCCTCCAGGATCCAGGTTAGGTTGCCTAGATAATGGTCTAAAGAGATTTTGAGAGCCATCTTCAGAATGAAGCATAACTTTTAGGAATTAGGGTTAGATTGCCCCAATACCTAATGAGATTTCAAGAATTATCTCCAGAACAAAGCTTGATCCTTGAGGATCTAATTTAGATTGCTTAGATACCTAGAAAGATAGATGGAAAGATGACAAGATGTGAGACATCAAGATGTCCCTAGAGATTCAAGATCATGGAATATCCAATTTTGACCATAAGGTATGAAAAACTGAATATTCCCCAAGTGATGAGATGCCCCTAGAAATGGGGACTTTGGATTCATATCAGAATGATTTGAGAATAATGTGAAAAGATTCAATGATGCATTTCCATGATAGCTTGTACCTTTGCTGGATCCACCTCGTAATATTAGACAAATAAGAGGTCTCCAAGGTCGGCTCCAATCTATCAGGCATTTTATTTTGCATGTCATGGATAAGTCACAAGAATTTACTAAAACTCTACATAAAGGTGTGACTTATGAATGGAACAAGGAATGTGAACAAGGATTTCAATAGATCAAATAATAACTCACCAATCCACCTATGCTAATGCCTCCTATTTAGGGGAAGCCCTTGATATTATACATCTCAGCCAAGTAAACATCTCTGGGTGCTCTATTGGCCCAAGAAGATCAAAATAATAAAGAAAGAGCCCTTTATTACATCAGCAAAACATTGGTCTCTTATGAAATGAATTATTGTTTAATTGAGAAAGCTTGCTTAGCAGTGGCGTTCGCTTCCCAAAAGTTACGACACTACATGTTGGATCACACTACAAGGCTAGTTGCAAAAATTGATCCATTAAGATACTTAATCAGTAAATCTACCCTCACAGGTAGACTAGCTAAATGGGTCATGCTCCTTAGTGAGTTTGATATTGAATATATTGAGAGAAAATATATCAAAGGGGAAGCGATTGCAGATCAGCTGGCTGAGGCACCTATCACAAATCATCAACCATTAAGGATTGAATTTCTAGATGAGTCCATCATGCTTCTCACACATCAGACATGGACCATGTTCTTTGATGGATCATTCACCCAACAGGGTTCAAGAGCTGGAATTTTGTTTATTACACCTCAGCAGTATTCCTTACCAAAGGCATACAAAATGATGTTCCCTTGTACAAACAACACTATTGAGTATGAAGCTTTGATCAATGGACTAAAGATCGCTATTGAATGGCGTTTTGATGAGATAAAAGTCTTTGGAGATTCACAATTGGTTATCAATCAAGTGAACTAAATCTATCAAAAAAAGGATGAAAAGTTGGTGCCCTATAAAAAGATGATTGACAATCTTAAGAAATACTTTACATGTGTTACTTTCCAGAAAATTCCAAGGGTAGATAATAAAGTATCTGATGCTATGGGTACTCTGGCTTCTATGTTACAAATTCTAGAAAATGACTTCAGACATGAATTCCTAGTGGAGATGTTATGCTACCCTGCCTATGATTCCCCTGACTCTCGGATGATATGTTCAGTCATTGGACACAATTCATCTTGCTACCACCATATCTTCTCTTATCTTCATGACCAAATTATCCCTAACACATATACTCAAAATGAAAAATTTCACCTAATCCACAATGCTTCACGGTATGTCATTGTAGCTAACAACTTATATAGACGAGGTCTAGACAGTACTCTCCTTAGGTGTCTAGAACCTGATGAGTCCAAACACGCGTTAGAAGAGGTACATGAAGGAATTTGTGGTTCTCACTCAAATGGTCTGACACTGGCCTGTAAACTTATTAGATCTAGTTACTATTGGCTTGATATAGAGAAGGAAGCTACACAGTTTGCTAAGTCTTGCAAATAGTGTCAACTACATGGTAATCTGATTCATGCTCCAGCCAAGGAGCTAATTCCCTTCATTACTTTCTATCCATATCAACAATGGGCCTTAATATTAGTAGGTCAAATATATTTGTCTTCCTCAAGAGGACATAAATACATCATTACTACCACTGACTACTTTACCAAATGGGTTGAGGCAATACCTCTCAGTGTAGTTGATGGCAAGTTTGTTGTCATGTTTATACTAAACTACATCATCTATTGATATGGTGTACCCTCCTCTATAATCACTGACAATGGGGGACAATTCAAGAATAAATATCTAAAAAATTTATGTACTAAGTTCAAGATTATTCAACACTGGTCATCTATTTATTATCCTCAGGGTAATGGACAGACTGAAGCTTCCAACAAGACAATTCTCAAGATTCTACACTGTACAGTACATAAATTTGGATGAGACTGGCATCTCCAGATCAACCTGACTTTATGGGCCTATCACACCAGTATACAAACACCAATAGGGGCCATGCCCTTTTCTCTATTCTATGGTGCAGATGCAGTATTGCCTATTGAGGTTGAGATTCCTACTTTGCGAGTCTCTCTAAAGGGCCTCATTGCTGATGATGATATTAGAATATCTTGGCTACAAGAGCTGGAACTACTAGATGAACATCGGAAGGTGGCATTCGATCATCTCAGAGAATATCAAAAGAGGATATCTAAGAGCTATAATAAGAAGGTTAGACCAAGAGACTTCCAAATGGGTGATCTCATCCTGAGAGAGAACCCTAAGAATCAACAACAACAGATTCAGAAAGGAAAATTTGAGCCAAACTGGCTTGGTCCTTATATTATTACTGCAGTATTTGGGGCTAGTGCCTATCAACTTTCTACTACATAGGGTGAACAACTCAAAGATCCCATCAATGCTCTTCACCTGAAGAAATTCTACAATTAAGATATCTTTTGAATGCTCATGTACATATTTTATTCTGAGAAAATCCTAAAAATTGTAAAATGTCCTAAAAATGATCATCTTAGTGAAAACCTGGCAAACAGGCACTTTGATTTATCTATTATCCTGGTGTAAACCTGGTAAATAGGCACCTTGATAATACCAAAAAAAATGAAAAAGTCAAAAACTACAAAAAAAATTGAAAAAAAGAAAAGTACAAAAAAATTGAAAAAATGAAAAATACAAAAAAAGAGAAAAAGAGAAAAGGGTGTCATTGATGAAAACCTGGTAAACAGGCATCATGGTAGCAAAAATAGAATTTATGCCAAGATGGTGAAAACTTGGTAAACAAGTGCCTCTTGTTCCGCAATGCTCTATCTATCGTAGCATCTGTTGGCTTTCCTGCAATTGTCATTCTGCTTTCCTGCTTCAATTTGCTTTCCCTCTTTGGTTTACTTTCTTGCTTTAGTTTTCTCATGCTTTCACTCTTAGTCATCTTTGAGATTTATCTCAACTTCACATGGATTGAAACTGGTCATGCTAGGGGGCATGTTCCTGGTCTAGGGGCATTGTCCTATCTTTTGGAGTCTTTCTCCTCTCCGCATCAGTCACCAGTGGTTCTCACTGCATCTACCTGCTGATGCCTAGATCTTGTCATTGATTTTTATTCTTGAGAATCTCTCTCACAATAGTCACTAGTGGTTCTCACTAATTCTTCCTACTATTACTATATTACTGATATTTCTCCCATTGACTCATTATCTGCATGTTTGACATCAATCCATTCATTACTTGGGGGCATGGTTCCCCACTGTGATCGCTCTTTGATTTACATTTGAGTCAGTAATCTTGTCAAAGGACAACTCTCTACTGGCCCAAAATGGTGTTTTTCAACACCTTAATCAAATAGTGTTTTTTAACACTCTCTTTAGACACATTTGTGTTTTTCAAAACACATTGGATAGCGTGATGTAAACATCTCTCGATAGCAATAAAAAACAATGCACTCACAAGCACAACGGTGTTTTGCAACACCCCAAACATATGTACATTTGTAAGCCTTGAAACATGCTGAGCTATGATTGACTTTTTTGTATGCTATCTATTCTCATGAATTTCACTGATATTTTCTTTGTCTACTACTTGTGGGTGTGGTTTTGATGATCTGGCAACATCAAATAAACAGGGTGTATGTGATAAGAGCTTCTGCATTAAAGTGGAAAAGCCTCACATCCCTTGATCTTATTTATTTGTACACCAAGGGGAGGTTGGAACTATCTCCTTGACTATTATTTCTCTATTTGTTTACTTGTGTACTCTTACTGTATCAAACTAGAAATAATGTTCAGGTCATCATGGCTTTTGTGCCCTGGTGCTTGTGTTCATTTCCTACATTTTATCCAATGAAAGTCATATACACATCCTCATGGTCGTAGTGGCACCAGTAAGGATTCTATTGACTCTGATGTTCCAAAATACTCAATGATGATAATTATGCAATGAGTCCAACAACCAAGTCCTAGGGTTGCATTTAGTTTAGGCTTGCATCCACATTTTAAGATTGCATAGCGAAAGTTTCAGTGCTCTCTTCATTGTCTTCTCATTCTTCAAAGGTCCTCATCTTTTGTCTTGGATTCATCATGACCATACAAGTGTTCTATCCTCTCTCTCTATCTTCATCTATATGCTCAATCAATTATCATGATCGACATGATCAGACGCTTGTGCAACCAACTTTCTGACGTCACTTTCTTGTCAGAATCATCTCTTGTCATCATTTTCTTGGCTTCTATAATCCTTTCATCAAAGTCAACTCTAGTCAATTCTAGTCAACTATGGTCAAACCTAGTCAGTAGGACTCCCTGATCACTCCAAATTGATTATGTCTTCTCTTGATCTATCTTTGGATCTCTCTAGATCTTTGATATTTTTTCTATCTATGGTTTCTCACTCTCATCATTATGATGTGTCATCTTTCGATTTCACTCCCGAGGGGGAAGGATGATTGCATCATTGAATCTTTTCACATTATTCTCAAATCAGTCTGATCTAAATCAAAAGTCCCCATCACTAGGGGCATCTCATCACTTGGGGCATATTCAGTTTTTCATACCTTATGGTCAAAATTGGATATTCCATGATCTCAAATCTCTAGGGACATCTTTATGTCTCGTATCTTGTCATCTTTCCATCTATCTTTCTAGGTATATGAGAAATCTAACTCAGATCCTTAAGGATCAAGCTTCATCCTGGAGATGATTCTTGAAATCTCATTAGGTATTGGGGCAATCTAACCCTAATTCATGAAAGTTATGCTTCATTCTGAAGATGGCTCTCAAAATATCTTGAGATCATTATCTAGGCAACCTAACCTGGATCTTAGAAGGCTAACATTCGTATTGGGGCAATCTAACCTTAATTATGGAGATAGTCCTAGATCTTCATCAGCTATCAGAGGACATTAGGGAAATCTAACCCTGATTCTGATCTTCTCTCAGATGATTCTACTTCACGATCTGATCGGTGTCTTGGCAACCTAACCTAGACTTCTAAAATCTTCATCTTCACATCAGACTATTCTTTGAATCAATGTGCTACTCACGCATTAATTCAAAGAGGGGCAAAATGTAACACCCCAAAATTGGCACCTTATAATTCCAATCAATTTTGGTGCACTCCTTCAATTCCTCATCATCGAAGTCCTATTATACTAGGAAAATTCTCCTTTCTACTTGACTTTAATTGACTTAGTCTCAAATGAAGAAAACCTAAATTTGCATAAATTTGACACTATATTTAATTCCTAAATTACCAAAGATTATTAGCTAAAAATACCTATGGTTAATTAATTTAATTCTAAAGTCCTAAGTGCTTTTAAATAAAATTAATTCCACCCCCTTTAGCTAATAAACATCAAAAGGAATTGAATACTTATTTAATTGTTTGAATGGATTATCCTCAAAAAGAATTCCATAATTCTATATGAAAAGTCACTCATGTGGCAATAATCCACTCTTTTAATTAAATAATTCATGCTTTTTTGTCTCAATCTCAATCCCTGAAAATGAAGAGGAAACCGTTTCTTTTCAAGAAACTCTTCACCCTCTTTCCATGGTTTTTCTATATATTGGACATCTTTTTCTTCATTTGAGAGGATGAATTGGAGAGCATCAAAACTATCATTAGATTTTACCTTATTGTTATCATGCTTATAAGCTTTATTTTGCATAATTAGATTAATTTCATTTGGATTGATAACATGTTGATGCTTAATATAGTTTGCTTACATATCTAGTATCTTAATTTCATTATCTTTCAAGCTTTCTAGATTAATAGAATTTCAATTCTAGATTAATGGCAATTCATTTCTAGATTAATTGCATTTTCTTTCATGGTTAAAGTTGTTGGCTCTCGTTCTGAGAGTAAATTTTACATCCCCAACTAATTAGGAGGCAACAAGTCGCTTCAATCAAATTTGCAAGATGAATAATTCATGTTTATCTTTGTGAATTGAATGATTGAGTAAGAACTATGTTGAGTTTGTGCCTGATTTAGAGGTCACATTCAAGCACATAACACAAATGAGCTCTGATCTACATGAAATTTATAATGGAAGCATTTGACATCAAAATATTAGGTGGGTTTTTCTCTATTTGAGAAAAATTGAAACTTTAAATTAATATTCCAAAAGAGCTTTGATCTTCGCAAAATTTAAATTGGAAGCCTTTGGCATTAAAATATTAGGTGGGTTTTCCTCTGATTGTGTAAAACTAACTGAAACTTTAAATTAATAATTGAAACTTTAAAATAATATTTTGATGTCAAATGCTTCCAATTTAAAATAGAAGCATTTGACATATAAATATTAGGTGGGTTTTCCTCTGATTGAGAAAAATTGAAAGTTTAAATAAATATTTCAAATGAGCTTCGATGTTCATGAAATTTAAAATGGAAGCATTTGACATCAAAATATTAGGTGGGTTTACCACTGATTGTGCAAAACTGAAACTTTTTTGTGAGACATTTTACGTCCGGGAGAAAAATTGAAAGTTTAAATTAATATTTCAAATGAGCTCCGATCTTCATGAAATTTAAAATGGAAGTATTTGACATCAAAATACTAGGTGGGTTTTCCTCTGATCGAGAAAAATTGAAACTTTAAATTAATATTTCAAACGAGCTCCGATCTTTGTGAAATTTAAATTAGAAGCATTTGACATCAAAATATTAGGTGCGTTTTCCACTGATTGTGTAAAATTGAAACTTGAAATTAATATTTCAAACGAGCTCGGATCTCCATGGAATTTAAAAAAGAATTATTTAACATCAAAATATTAGGTGGGTTTTCCTCTGATTAAGCAAAATTGAAACTTTAAATTAATATTTCAAACGAGATCTGGTCTTCATGAAATTTAAAATGGAAGCATTTGACATTAAAATATTAGGTGGGTTTCCCTTTGATTCTATAAAACTAAAACTTTAAATTAATATTTGAAACTTTAAATTAATATTTTGATGTCAAATGCTTCCAATTTAAAATAGAAGCATTTGACATCAAAATATTAGGTGGGTTTTCCTCTAATTGAGAAAAATTGAAAGTTTAAATTAATATTTCAAACAAGCTCTGATGTTCATGAAATTTAAAATGGAAGCATTTGACATCAATATATTAGGTGCGTTTACCTCTGATTGTGCAAAATAAAAACTTTTTTGAGACAAGTTTTACGTCTGGGAGCAAAATTGAAAGTTTAAATTAATATTTCAAACAAGCTCCAATCTACGTGAAATTTAAAATGGAAGCATTTGACATGAAAATATTAGATGGTTTTCCTATGATTGAGAAGAATTGAGACTTTAAATTAATATTTCAAACGAGCTCCGATCTTCATGAAATTTAAATTGGAAGTATTTGACATCAAAATATTAGGTGGGTTTTTCACTAATTGTGTAAAATTGAAACTTGAAATTAATGTTTCAAACGAGCTCAGATTTCCATGAAATTTAAAATAGAAGCATTTGACATAACAATATTAGGTGGGTTTTCCTATAATTGAGAAAAATTGAAACTTTAAATTAATATTTCAAACAAGATACGATCTTCATGAAATTTAAAATGGAAGCATTTGAGATTAAAATATTAGGTGGGTTTTCCTCTGATTGTGTAAAACTAAAAATTTAAATTAATATTTGAAACATTTAATTAATATTTCGATGTCAAATGCTTCCAATTGAAAATAGAAGCATTTGACATTAAAATATTAGGTGGGTTTTCCTCTGATTGAGAAAAATTCAAAGTTTAAATTAATATTTCAAACGAGCTCCGATGTTTGTGAAACTTAAAATGGAAGCATTTGACATCAAAATATTAGGTGGATTTACCTCTGATTGTACAAAATTGAAACTTTTTTGTGACACATTTTACGTCCGGGAGCAAAATTGAAACTTTAAATTAATATTTCAAATGAGCTCAGATCTTCATGAAATTTAAAATGGAATAATTTGACATCAAAATATTAAGTGGGTTTTCCTCTGATTGAGAAAAATTGAAAATTTAAATTAATATTTCAAACGAGCTCCGATATTCATGAAATTTAAATTAGAAGCATTTGACATCAAAATATTAGGTGGGTTTTCCACTGATTGTGTAAAATTGAAACTTGAAATTAATATTTCAAACGAGCTCAGATCTCCATGAAATTTAAAATAGAAGCATTTGACATCAAAATATTATGTGGGTTTTCCTCTGATTGAGAATAATTGAAACTTTAAATTAATATTTCAAACGAGATCCAATCTCCATGAAATTTAAAATGGAAGCCTTTGACATTAAAATATTTGGTGCATTTTCCTCTGATTATGTAAAATTGAAACTTTAAATTAATATTTTGATATCAAGTGCTTCCAATTTAAAATAGAAGCATTTGACATCAAAATATTTGGTGGGTTTTCCTCTAATTGAGCAAAATTGGAAGTTTAAATTAATATTTCAAGCGAGCTTCGATGTTCGTGAAATTTAAAATGGAAGCATTTGACATCAAAATATTGGGTGTGTTTACCTCTGATTGTTCAAAATTGAAACTTTTCAGTGACACGTTTTACGTCCGGGAGTAAAATTGAAACTTTAAATTAATATTTCAAACGAGCTCAGATCTTCATGAAATTTAAAATGGAAGCATTTGACATCAAAATAATAGGTGGGTTTTCCTCTGATTGAGAAAAATTGAAACTTAAAATTAATATTTCAAACAAGCTCCAATCTTCGTGAAATTTAAATTGGAAGCATTTGACATCAAAACATCAGGTGGGTTTTCCACTGATTGTGTAAAATTGAAACTTGAAATTAATAATTCAAATGAGCTCGAATCTCTGTGAAATTTAAAATAGAAGCTTTTTACATCAAAATATTAGGTGGTTTTTCCTCTGATTGAGCAAAATTGAAACTTTAAATTAATATTTCAAACGAGATCCGATCTTCGTGAAATTTAAAATGGAAGCATTTGACATTAAAATATTTGGTGGATTTGACTCTGATTGTGTAAACTAAAACTTTAAATAAATATTTGAAACTTTAAATTAATATTTTGATGTCAAATGCTTCCAATTTAAAATAGAAACATTTGACATCAAAATATTAGGTGGGTTTTCCTCTGATTGAGCAAAATTGAAAGTTTAAATTAATATTTCAAACGAGCTCCGATGTTCATGAAATTTAAAATGGAAGCATTTGACATCAAAATATTAGCTGGGTTTACCTTTGATTGTGCAAAATTGAAACTTTTTTGCCACACATTTTACATCCGGGAGAAAAATTGAAAGTTTAAATTAATATTTCAAACGAGCTCCGATGTTCATTAAATTTAAAATGGAAGCATTTGACCTCAAAATATTAGGTGGGTTTACCACTGATTGTGCAAATTTGAAACTTTTTTGCCACACATTTTACGTCCGGGAGAAAAATTGAAACTTTAAATTAATATTTCAAACGAGCTCAAATCTTCGTGACATTTAAAATGGAAGCATTTTACATCAAAATATTAGGTGGGTTTTCCTTTGATTGAGAAAAATTGAAACTTTAAATTAATATTTCAAACGAGCTCCGATCTTCATGAAATTTAAATTGGAAGCATTTGACATCAAAATATTAGGTGGG
>MU222899.1:113187-135997 GCA_018584345.1 Thuja plicata
ATAGAAGGTACCCAGAGATGCCCAATCAAGGTCCTAAATAGGCACAAAAGTAGAGGATGATGTAAAAATGAGGGGATAGTATGATGGTGGTCAAAAAAATCCCCTAAGGAGGGCTAAACTTTCTTATCATGGAAGTGGTTCCATTTTAAGATGATACGTTAAGCACCACTTTAGCTGAAGTATAGAAATCAAACATGCTTGTGGTAAAGTTAGAAGAAAGACTCTGGTGGATCACAACAAGGTAGAGCATCACTAAGTCAAGGACATGATCCCCTAGACCAAGGATTCTAACTCAACATACATGCACAAAGGTATGGAAATAAAGAGAAATCAATCATAGAAACATACATGATTACATAAGGAAGACAAGAGAAACACTATAGATAACATAGCTTCATGATCTAATCCTACTAGCATGAAAGAAAAAGAGAGAAAAGAGATAGTGATTACCTCACCTAGTAAGATGCCCACCTTACTATGAATCACCAAGGAGGGAGAGCCCAATAGGTTCACCCATAAACTATGCTTTGTAATTGTAATGCATCTTCTAATGGCTTTTGAAAATATCCATAGATCCACATTCTTGTATCACTATGAATATAAAATGCATGTCTTTTTAGGATTTAGCAACTTATGTACATTACCTTCCAAGGATTTAGCATATTGAAAATTTAAAAGGGTGTGTATCTCTTCAGGATTTAGCAACTTATGTGCATTACCTTCCGAGGATTTAGCAAAAATAAAATTAAAAATGTGTGTCCCTTCTGGATTTAGCAATTTATGTTCGTTACCTTCCAAGGATTTAGCATGTTGCAAAATGTAAATTAATGTAAACTATAGTACAAAGGAGACCCTATATATGTGTTGAAAATTCAATAATGGGAAAGCAAGATACTGAGAGGGGGGTTGAATCAGATCTTCTAATTTAAACACTTAAAACAAACTGACATGATTTAATTATTAAATGCATACATAAGTCAGCCCAAAAAGCTTATACAATTCAGCCTAAACACTTATCCCCAAGGTTTGAATCAATCCAGACATGTATACAAAAAATATTCTGCTCGGCACTTAACATATCTGTCGCTCGGCACTAAGTATCCTACTCGGCTCAACATGATGTAACTCAACAACCTGAATACTGCTTAGCAATGTTGCTCAGCCTTGGATAGTTTTAGCTTGGCCACAGTGATAGCCAACTAAAATTGCCTAAGTAAATGACTAAGTGTTGCTCACTAATCATCAACAGAACTTAGAGATTAATAATCTCCCCCTTTGATATTAGTGGCAAAAACACACTTATCATTTCTTCATTTCATTCCATCCAAATGTTGCCTAAGTATACGAAGTACTCCCCCTAGGAATATACTCAGAATTATACATACAAAAAGTTACATAGAAAATACATGCCTTCAAAATATATACAAATGTACATGTTCTCTACTGATATATCATACTATATCCTTACCAACTTCCCCCTTGTTTTTGTCACTGATTCTAGGTGAGGTTAAGTTATACTTGTCCAAAAGTTGTTTATGAAGCAGTAGGGTGGATGCAAATGTAGTGTCCCAACTGTCCTTGGCAATCTTCATAACTTCCAATTTTATCTCTAGCTCGGCAGCTAGATTCACTAAACTTTCTATAGTTGAGAGATTTGAATTTCTCTATGACAACTCTTTTGTAGCTGAAAGTTCCTTCTATATTACCTCCAAGTGAGGCAATAGGCTTGTCTGAATGGTGATCAATTTGGCCCTAATACGACCATCTTCAGCCATAATCTCGACAATTCTTCCCTATGCATTGATCAACTTAGTAGAATGTAAAGAGCTAGAGGTAGCATCCTTACCTAAAGTATTTCCAGTTGATCTCAAATCTAACTGTAGCTTCTCAACAAGCTGTAGATTATCCTTTGTGAAGAATTCAACATCACATAACTTCCTGTACAAAGAATAAATGTTTGCTGTAATTTTCTCTAAAATTCCTAGAAGAGTAGAAAGTTCAACTTGTTTCATTGCAATCTCTTCTAATATTTTCTCCAGAACTTTTCTCTCAAATCTCCCCTCAGACCATTGTAGAAGTTTTTCATTTATTTTTATGTCATTGTCAGTTACCTTCTATACAATGTGAACTAACTGATGAATAATGGGAGTGTGAGGTATTTCATCTTTGAAGTCAAAATCCTTTGCAAATATATCCTTGATATCATGTAACACCTACTTTTGCTTCTATTCTATTTTTATTTCTTCCTATCTCTTCTCCCTCTTAAGTAATTCCTAGAGAGTCCCTATTTGTTCAAAAGACAATTCATTAGGATCCCATTGTGGAATCACAATTACCTCATCTAATGTGACATCAAGAATTTGAGACTTCTTCCTCATAACTTTCCTTCTCTTCAATTCTGGTGAGATGATGCTCGACTGCATCTTATCAATACCTTTTCCTGTGTCAGTGTCAATATCCATTGCCTCTTTCAATTCTGTCAAGATTGTCTGAGGATCAGGCATACCTCCTATTTTAGGACCTGTGGGAGTGGATGATGTAGAGTGTGGTAGATCAACCAACACTTGCACTGCCTCTTGTTCCTTATGCTTGTCAGCATTATCCTTCATCACTACACTACTATCAAAAACTATTTTTACAATCTCTAAAATAGGTGTATTTTGTGAAGTTACCTCTTTTGCATCTATTTTCTTTGTCTCTTTGCCTATCTGATCATTGATGACTTTATGTTCCTCATCAGTTCTCTCTCCAAATGTAGTGGTCTTTCCTCTTTCAGTCTCAGTTGCCTTAATAGGTGACTCAATATTTGTATCACTTGGCATATCCTGTCCCTCAACATTCAAATTGTTGGAATCATCAATTATGAAGTCAATTGGACTGTCTGTTGTCAGATCAATAGAATTTGCTGAGTCTAATGCATCTTTAGTCATGTCCTATTCAGTGGCAATTTGATCTTGTGTCATCTGTGGCTCAAGGGTAATCTCCACTTCTTTAGCCTTCTGATCAGATGTTCCTTCATCAGATTTCTTATCTTTTGGAACTACCAGTCCAAAGATTTCCTTCCAAATCCTAGTACTCTACTTTACTAATCCTTCAATATCATTTTTCAAAATAGTATAACCTCTGAGCTTAGGAACAAACCTATTTTTATATTCTTCAATGAATTTTTCTCTCTGTTTTGATGTCAACTCAGGTATCACCTTGGCTAATGTACCTTCCCTGATCTATCTCTCTGTAGTAAGTACAAATTCCCATTGCTTGACAGAAACTCATATAGTTCATTCGACACATGGTTTCCTATCTCTATAGGAGTTAACTTGAAAGTACTCATCATATCTAAAAGTGCTTCCTAAACTTTTTTCTTGTCTCCAATACTCAGTTTCTCATACTTAATGAATTTAAAAGTAGCTAACCCTACTGAATTTCTCAAATTGTCACATACCTCATCAATATTAGTGGGTTTCCTGAATTGTGCAGTGGGTATGTTTCTATATTCATCAGTCTCAGTCTTTTCATCATCACTATCTATTTCCAAGTGCAGTTTTCTCCTTGGTCTCTTTACTGGTTTACTCGGCTCAGCCTTAGGAGAAAATTTAGTTTTCTTTCCAGAAATTCTTTCTCCAACCTTCTTCTTTCCATACACTTTTGTTTGTACTGCTGGAGAAGTAATAGTAGATGCTCTAGTCCTCAGACAATTAGTTGCAGGAGGCGTAACCTTAGATTTATCTTTACTCAGCTTGGTTACTTTGATAATTGTTGGTTTCTTACCCTTAGCCTTCTCAGTGATCTCCTTAGATGCATTGACTTCCTCTTCTATAGATATATCTTCTCCTTTTCCAGTGGATAGGCCTAAAGGTGCATCCTTAGGTTCCTCATCACTATTCAAACCAACCATTTTCTTCAGATTTTTCACAATCTTTTTCCTTTTTCTCTCCATGGTTCCCTCCTTCAAACATCTTGAAATTTTTACTTTTGCTTCATCAAAATTACCAAATATTTCTACTATAGTATCAATTGCCTTAGCTAGGAGTGCAATGATGGCTGCTAATGTTTCATCAATGTTGATTTCATAGGGAAATGATTCCAGCCATGCTATCCTAGGTGTCACAGCCTAAATATATGTGTGATCTATATCAACTAGAAAAAAAATTTCTTCATAGTGCTTCTCCACTAGTGATCTAGGAATCCTAGTCCTTAATCTCATTCTCTTTTAAATTCCACAAAATAGTTCCCCATAATACTATTGAAATTACTTCCTAATTTCTCCATGCATTCACTTATCTAAACTATAATGGGCCTATCATTTTTCCAAAAGATATCTCCCAATGTAGGAAATGTATTCTGAATGTAGAAAAATATGAAGACTAGTAAGGAACCAAACTTACAAGATGAGATCTTAGCTTTTCTGATTGATTCTAGTTTCTCAGCTAGTTGTGTTTGTTGTAGCTCAGCAAGATCATATGTATGATTCTTCTTAACAATCTTCCATGCCTGGTCAACGGCTGTGCAAGGAACACTATCCAATCGACTCGACTGATAGAACTTATGTGCAATGAATCTTACTCCAAAATCAAGTTTTAAGTTTTTAATTGTAGAGATATTCATACCTCTATTGTTCCATACAACTCCAGTGTTCACTATAATTTCCTCTTTACTGTTATCTCTCATTGTCTATTTCTCGTTAACAATAGGATATCCAGTCACTCGATGAATCATGTTTTTAGTTATCTTGACTGGTCCATTATCCAACCACATACACATATCATGAACTCGGCTAAGAATAACCTTAATCCATTCATCTTTGAAACCTTGTGGGAAATCTAGGGCATGAGTTAACTGTTTGTTAGCTAAATGTTTGAATTACTCCTTCATAACTCCATCAAAACACAATTTTTTGTAGGATTTTCTCAGTTCAATATCACCTACTTCACCAATTTTAACCATGTAACAAGATCTTACATCGTGGATCATAAGTACCTTTGGTGGAATAGATGAGAGAGCTCCGATCAGATCACTCTAAATTGCATTTTTAGGAATAACTCAGAAATTAAGAGGTGCACATATGTAATTCTGTACTAACTAAACTTGCTCTAGTTCTTCCTCCATACTTTTGACTGGTACGAAAGAGCTTGCAGCCATAATCTTGAAATTAGAGTTTGAAAAAATGAAGAACATAGTACCTTGGCAAGTAGCACTTTGCACTATTCACCTTAGGATTGTCGATGATATGCTGACAAATTCTTTGATGCTAACTTTGGTAAGATCAATTCTGTAACTTCTTCAATCACTCTGTGAATAATGAAAATTGCAAGGTAAAATGAAGAATAAACTGTTCATTCTTTATAGACTTGAAAGGTCAAGGTAGGTAAGAAATAAATGTTCTTCCCATTGAGTTAGTGCAAGCTAGTTGTCCTCAGCTTTCTAATACAACTTACATGCCACTTGGCTCACTAAACTTGGCACATACTAAAGAACTTGGCCTTAGTGTCCACGACTGGTGCTCGACACCTATAGTGCAATTAGCCCTTCTCGGCATTTATGTCTTCAAAATGTGTCCTGGTGCATCTTAACATATGCAAATATGGACTTTGGCATATTTCATGTTAGGAACTGATGTAAGATAAGAATTTTAAATGCAGTTTCTTTCATACCTCTTTTGCTTAGTTGGAGATGGTGTGATCACCTGATCCATTGGATTGGGTGACCTCGGCTTCACTAGCTTCACTGTTGCATGGTTCGAATTTCTTAACCCATTTCTAGTTCATTTGTGCTCTAATCTACTCAACAGTAGGAGTAGGTACCCTAGTCTTACAATCTTTCCTTGTATGACCAATTTTTAGACAACTGTGACAAACTAGGCTTCCATTCATCCAACTCTTAGACTTTCCTCTAAAATGTGTCCTTATGAAATTTTCTGGAGCATGTCCATACTCACCACAGTAATGACAACTATGCCATGTGTTGTAATCCCAATTGTAAATATTGCCTTTTCTTGGTGATTTCTCTTGTGCCTTTGATGTCCATTGTTGTTTACCTTTAGATCTGCAATCTTGTACTCTATGACCATATTTCTGATAGTTATAACAATTACCATTGAATCTAGGTGTGGAAGGTGCATTACTTGCCTATCTTACATTCACGTGCTTGATGTCCAAACTTATTATAGTTAAATAAATAACCATTAAAGTTAGTTTTAGGATTGGACTTACCATTCTTGCTTTGGAAAATGTTTGATGTATGACCTGGTTTCCCACATTGGTGGCAAAAAAGTTTGTTTTTTATTGGTTTTGCATACCTTCTTTCACCTTCTTTAGATGATTCTCCTTCTTTAGTGGTTGTATGTTGTTCACTATTACCTAATCCAAAAGAATCTTTAGGTCTTCTTGATGCTTCCACTAGTTGTTCAAAGTAGCTCAAAGCTGCATTGGGATCATTCACTCTATTGTTAAGTTCTTTCTCAGATCTCAATTCATCTTTCAACTAACTGTTCTCAGATCTAATATTTACAATCTCCATGTCTTTTCTATTGATCTCCTGATTCACAAGTAGTAGTTGATTATCCATGTCAACTTGATTGGTTGTCATTATTTTTATATCATGTGTTCTTTCATCAAGTCTGATATTCATCACTCTTTTGTCTTCTTATGCCATAGCCTTGTCATCTTCGGCTTTCTTTTTTTGTTCAACAACTTCACACATTCTTATTGATTGGGATTCTTGTTCCTTTTTTAAGTTTCTGACTTCTTCACATAGTGCACTATTATTTTCTAGTAGATCTACTATTACTGCATCACTCTCAGTAGAATCTCCATTCTGAAATAGATTTGTGGTGTCCTCTTCCTGACAATAAGTGTCATTCATTTTTTTGGCTAAATCTTTCCTTGCTGTCAAGGACTTCTTTAATTCATGTCTTGATGTCTCAAGATGTTGTAGTTCTAACTGAATATCAATATTTTGATTCTCAATGACTTTACCCATCTTGTAGATCTCCATCTCAAGATCTGTATCCTCAAGCTGATTATAACTTTCTAGAGAACTAAGCTCTTATACCAATTGTTGGAAATACAATAATGGGAAAGAAAGATAATGAGAGGGGGGGTGAATCAGATCTTCTAATTTAACACTTAAAACAAATTGACATGAGTGAATTATTAAATGCATACATAAGTCAGCCCAAAAAGATTATACAAGTCAGCCTAAACACTTATCCTCAAGGTTTGAATCAATCTAGACATGTATACAAAAGTTGTTCTGCTCAGCACTTAACATCTCTGTCACTCGACCCTAAGTATCCTACTTGGCTCAGCGTGATGTAACTTGGCAACCTAAATACTACTCTGAAATGTTTCTCGGCCTTGGATAGTTTTATCTTGGCCACAGTGATAGCCAACTAAAATGGCCTAAGTAAATGACTAAGTGTTGGTCACTAATCATTAACAGAACTTAGATATTAACAATATTCCCCCCTCCTTATCATGACTACCTACTAGGTAGGATAAGGAAGAGAAAGAGGATACCTACTTCACAAGGTGAGGAGATATCCATCTTAACAACAATGTACACCATATTCTTAGTGAAGAGTCTTGACCCTTACATCCAAGAGCATAGATAATCGTGAAATGGATATGTCACTTATGGAGAAAAAAGGATCCTCAAAAGGGAAGAGATCTTACCATCAAGGCCCTCACCATAGAGTTCTTAGGATAAAATGTCATCTTCAAAAGAAAGAAGGACCAAAGATTCAATCATCTATCCCTTTTCAATGAAGAGGAAGATGAATCTCAGAATGAAGGAGTCAAACTCTAACCCAAAGCAAAGGCAAGAGAAAATAAAGAAGAGCTGACGACCTAGGAAAATCACCTCTTATATAAGAGGGTATCCATAGTTAAAAACATACATATTTATAAATAAATAATGTTATATAATAAAAAAATGCCACTAAGCTAAGGAAAGTAGATCCTTAGATAGAGGAAGAAAGAAAATACGTTTCCCCCTAGGGGTGAAAGCAAGGGATATATCAAATTATATCAAGAAATGTTGTTGTAGAAAAGAGATATCATGCAAGAAGTGAGAAAGTAACCCTTGTGAGGGATAACACATTATTCAATTTCCAAGGTGAGAGATTTATCAACCATGGAAACCCAATGTCAAACAATGAAATAGGTTATAATCAAGGACATAGATCCTTAATGCAAACCAAAATTTTCATGTATGATTGGATATCACATAATAGATAGATACTGCTTAACCAAGGAAAAGGGGATCCTAGAAAGATAGAAGAGAAGGATATGACATCCTTGCCCCCCAAGCGTAGGAACAAGGATGAAAGGGGACCTATTATATCACTCACAATACTATGCAAGACAACAAGCCCCCAAAGATTAGGCTAACATTATTTACATAATATGGAGTTCCATAATAGGAACATGAATGTTATTTAGAGAAAATAGGATTGAAATATAACTCATTGCCACATATATATAAATAACTTTACTATCAATGAGCTGCCTAATCTTATAATGTAAAGCTTGAAATTCATTAGAGTGATCATGAAATCTATGATAGAAGAAAAAAAAAGGAAGAATATTCAAGTATAGACTACGTTTGTTTTTGTGTTTAGGTCTAGTAATCATCTTAACACAAAGGAGCTTAGGAAAAACAACCTCTTGGTCAAATTCCTTCATAGGGTCATCATGTTTTGAAATGTTATTTGAGATGTTGGTAACATTTCTATGTTGTTGAGGATAAAATTCCAATCCATAAGAATGCTCATGCCCCTCATTCTATAAGGGCATTTGAATTCCATGTTTGTGCTGAGTACATCCTTGATTTGGAATCCTTGTTTAACTAGTAGATGATAACCATGACCATAACAAGAAGCCATATGAAAACAAGTCAATTAAACTTCAGTAGTCACTATGTCATCATTAGTATGTTTGATAGATTCACAAGAATGAAAAATAAAGGAATACATACTAGGAGAAGATGGGGTAGGAGCTTGATTCTCCATAGGATCATCACTAAGAGGGAGAGAATTAAGGGAATTCATATCATTTTACGCTAATGCCTCATCACTAGAAGGAATCCCAATTAGAGGTATTGTATTAATAATGTTATCTTCTTTCTCTAAAATGTCCACATAAGGGGAGTGTGTTTTATAAAAAGAGTCATCATCATGTATGAATATGTCATCCATTAAAAAATCACCCTCTTGTATCAAAGAATCTTAACAAGAAGGGGATAAATCAATGACTTTATCCAAGGGTTCATCCCAAAAGGTAGAATCATCCATAATGGCTTAATGAGGAAGAGAGTAATCAACATCCAAATCTAAAGGTTCATCCCAAATAGGAGGATTATCCTCCCTATCAATAAAGAAAATTGTATGAGTGCCTAAAGATTGATCCCTATAGGGGAAAGAATTATATTCTAAAGTAGGCTCATAGAAAAGACATATATTAGGAGAAGAATTAACATATATCCCTAACTCATTTCTATGGTAAAGGTCAATTGAAGATATTGTAGAGGAGGATAAAAATTTAAAATAGGAATAAGATCAATGGAAAGCTTATTCGAACAAATTTCATCCTCATTTCCATGTACCTCATTAGGGGATCTATCCTCTTTAGCAACAAAAGGCTCATCAAAGTATTCAAAACAAAAATCATACATGTTGAACACAAAGTAATATTACAAGCATGAAAAATGTAAATGCTTTTGTATTTATAAAGAATTTTTTTTATTTTTATGAATTTTGAAATATAAATGAAAGAGCATAAAAGAAAACCTACTTCTATATTCACGCAAGATCTAATAGGAAATGCAAATCTAACACCAAAAAGAAAGAGTTGTCTATCGCGGGTTCACCAAAATGTAAGGTAGAAAATGATGTTAATAGAATAAGAGTGTTTTGATACTCAAATCACTTATCACCTTAAATTTAATGTTTAGAGTGGAGGTATAAATAAGACATTACCCTTTATTCTCAAATTCACAAAGGAAGGGTCCAAATTGATCAACCTAAAAAGGATCAATGCATAAATGAATCAATCTATTGGAAAAAAGAATAAAGAAGGAGATCCTAGGTTTCCCTCTTAAAATGTGTGTGAATTAATGTAAATGTGTGATAGATTTAGAATGATTAAGGATTTGAATTGAAATGGATAGGAGGAATGTACCAACCTTAAATAATTGTATATCTAAACAATGTTTTTTTTTGGGGTTTGTACTCTATTTTTGGAAAATATAAAGTATGATCCAGAACCGAAACGCAGAGATGAACAAAACCTAGAAATATTTTTCTTCTTTGACACCGCCTTATGAAAAAGGTCAACCTTGACCCACTAATATCACCCTTGACCCAATAAGCTTGACGTTGACCTACACAGGTTTGAAAGAAAATTAGTTCGTGGATCCCTGAACTTGGCTAAAAAGGGTATCCAGATCTAGGTTCAAATCCGCAGTCCCAAACCTATATCTGCAAGAAAAAGAGGTTTTTTTGTTGGAGGGGAGGGGATTGCCTTAGTCAAACTATGATTTAGGAATTAACCTTGAAATAAATAAAGTATAGAACGCTAGCAAGTAGTAGAATTAAATCTAAGAATGAAGCTATGATATTGAATACATATGCCAATGTAATTCAAATGTAAGCAAGTATGTGAATATGAAAGCTTGGACTCAATAGAAACCATAAAAATCCATGATATTATGCTTAGAATCCACCTTTAAGAAAATTAATGAGTCTTGAGGATGCACAAAGGATCTTGAAGGAAGATCACACCACCATGATGGCTAGATCTAGGGTTTGAATGATGAATCTTGAATGTTTGAACCTAATCCCTTCAAAGGCTTGAAAGCTTGAATCCTTGATCTTCAATGGAGAAATTGAATGATTGAGAGGAAGATGTGAAGACCTTGAAAGCTTAGAAACATGTAGAATAATGGATGCTTGAACCTTTTTCTTCTTGACAAAATCTTGGTTAGAGATTTTTGCACTTAGAAGAGTTAGAGAAAATGAGAGAGAAAGGCTTCCTTTTCTATGAAACTAGGGCACAATATTCTAGAGAGGCTGACATAGGAGAATTAAATTCAAATTAGACCCATTCCCCTAGAAGAGGACCTTTATTAAATACAATTTAGGATTTTCCTCTTCGTAACCCAAAACAGTTGACCCAGAAGCGGGAAAACGATTTTCTGATTACCTCCAGAAACTGACAAGCTTCCAGATTTGAGAGGGGGACCTAGGACAAGGTCAAGGTTGACCCTGACCTAGGTCAAGGTCAAAGTCAAGGTCAACCTTGACCTAGGTCAAGGTTGAGGTTGACCTTGACCCAGGGGTCAGAACCCCTAGAAAATGTGCCAGGTGGGATAGAAGGTGCCCGGAGAGGCCCAATAAGGGTCCTAAACAGGCACAGAAGTAGAGGATTATGCAAAAATGAGGGGACAGTATGATGGTGGTAAAAAAAATCCCCTAAGGAGGGATAAATTTTTTTATCATGGAAGTCATTCCATTTTAAGGTGATACAGTAGGTTTACCTCTGATTGTGCAAAATTGAAACTTTTTCTGACATGTTTTACGTCCAAGAGAAAAATTGAAAGTTTAAGTTAATATTTCAAACGAGCTCCAATCTTTGTGAAATTTAAAATGGAAGCATTTGACATCAAAATATTAGGTAGGTTTTCCTATGATTGAGAAAAATTAAAACTTTAAATTAATATTTCAAACAAACTATGATCTTCGTGAAATTTAAATTGGAAGCATTTGACATCAAAATATTAGGTGGGTTTTCCACTGATTGTGTAAAATTGAAACATGAAATTATTATTTCAAACAATCTTGGATCTCTGTGAAATTTAAAATAGAAGCATTTGACATAAAAATATTAGGTGGGTTTTCCTCTGATTGATCAAAATTGAAACTTTAAATTAATATTTCAAACAAGATTCGATCTTTGTGAAATTTAAAATCGAAGCATTTGACATTAAAATATTAGGTGGGTTATCCTCTGATTGTGTAAAATTGAAACTTTAAATTAATATTTGAAACTTTAAATTAATATTTTGATGTCAAATGCTTGCAATTTAAAATAGAAGCATTTGACATTAAAATATTAGGTGGGTTTTCCTCTAATTGAGCAAAATTGAAAGTTTAAATTAATATTTCAAACAAGCTCTGATATTCATGAAATTTAAAATGGAAGCATTTGACATCAAAATATTAGGTGGGTTTACCTCTGATTGTGTAAAATTGAAACTTTTTTGTGACACGTCATACATGTAAGAGAAAAATTGAACATTTAAATTAATATTTTAAAGGAGCTCAGATCTTCATGAAATTTAAAACAGAAGCATTTGACATCAAAATATTAGGTGGGTTTTCCTCTAATTGAGAAAAATTAAAACTTTAAATTAATATTTCAAACAAGCTCCAATCTTCGTGAAATTTAAATTGGAAGCATTTGACATCAAAATATTAGGTGGGGTTTCCACTTATTATGTAAAATTGAAACTTGAAATTAATATTTCAAATGAGCTTGGATCTCCATGAAGTTTAAATAGAAGCAATTGACATCAAAATATTAGGTGGGTTTTCCTCTAATTGAGGCGAAATTGAAACTTTAAATTAATATTTCAAACGATATCTGATCTTCATGAAATTTAAAATGGAAGCATTTGACATTAAAATATTAGGTGGGTTTTCCTCTCATTATGTAAAACTGAAACTTTAAATTAATATTTGAAACTTTAAATTAGTATTTTGATGTCAAATGCTTCCTATTTAAAATAGAAGCATTTGACATCAAAATATTAGGTGGGTTTTCCTCTGATTGAGAAAAATTGAAATTTTAAATTAATATTTCAAACAACCTCCGATGTTCATGAAATTTAAAATGGAAGCATTTGACATCAAAATATTAGGTGGGTTTACCTCTGATGGTGAAAAATTGAAACTTTTTTGTGACACATTTTACGTCCGGGAGCAAAATTGAAACTTTAAATTAATATTTGAAACAAGCTTAGCTCTTCGTGAAATTTAAAATGGAAGCATTTGACATCAAAATATTAGGTGGGTTTTCCTTTGATTGAGCATAATTGAAACTTTAAATTAATATTTCAAATGAGCTCCGATCTTCATGAAATTGAAATTGGAAGCATTTGACATCAAAATATTAGGTGGGTTTTCTACTGATTGTGTAAAATTGAAACTTGAAATTAATATTTCAAATGAGGTCAGATCTTGTGAAATTTAAAATAGAAGCATTTGACATCAAAATATTAGGTGGGTTTTCCTCTAATTGAGCAAAATTAAAACTTTAAATTAATATTTCAAACAAGATCCGATCTTCGTGAAATTTAAAATGGAAGCATTTGACATTAAAATATTAGGTGGGTTTTCTTTTGATTGTGTAAAACTGAAACTTTAAATTAATATTTTAAACTTTAAATTAATATTTTGATGTCAAATTCTTCCTATTTAAAATAGAAGGATTTGACATCAAAATATTAGGTGGGTTTTCCTCTGATTGAGAAAAATTGAAAGTTTAAATTAATATTTCAAACGAGCTCCAATGTTCATGAAAGTCAAAATGGAAGCATTTTACATTAAAATATTAGGTGGGTTTACCTCTTATTGTGCAAAATTTAAACTTGTTTTGACACATTTTACATCCGAGAGCAAAATTGAAACTTTAAATTAATATTTCAAACAATCTCAGATCTTTGTGAAATTTAAAATGGAAGCATTTGAAATCAAACTATTAGGTGGGTTTTCCTGTGATTGAGCAATATTGAAAATTTAAATTAATATTTCAAACGAGCTTTGATCTTCATAAAATTTAAATTGGAAGCATTTGACATCAAAATATTAGGTGGGTTTTCCATTGATTGTGTAAAATTGAAACTTGAAATTAATATTTCAAACAAGCTCGGATCTTTATGAAATTTAAAATCGAAGCATTTGACATCAAAATATTAGGTGGGTTTTCCTCTGATTGAGCAAAATTGAAACTTTAAATTAATATTTCAAATGAGATTCGATCGTCGTGAAATTTAAAATGGAAGCATATTACATTAAAATATTAGTGGGGTTTTCCTTTGATTGTGTAAAACTGAAACTTTAAATTAATATTTTGATGTCAAATGCTTCCAATTTAAAATAGAATCATTTGACATCAAAATATTAGTTGGGTTTTCCTCTGATTGAGCAAAATTGAAAGTTTTAATTAATATTTCAAACGAGCTCTGATGTTCGTGAAATTTAAAATGGAAGCATTTTAGGTGGGTTTACCTCTGATTGTGCAAAATTGAATGTTTTTTGTGACACATTTTACGTCTGGAAGAAAAATTGAAACTTTAAATTAATATTTCAAACGAGCTCCGATGTTCGTGAAATTTAAAATGGAAGCATTTGACATCAAAATATTAGGTGGGTTTTCCTCTAATTGAGAAAAATAGAAACTTTAAATTAATATTTCAAACAAGCTCCGATCTTCGTAAAATTTAAATTGGAACCATTTGACATCAAAATATTAGGTGGGTTTTCCACTGATTATGTAAAATTAAACATGAAATTAATATTTAGAACGAGCTCAGATCTGCGTGAAATTTAAAATAGAAGCATTTGAAATCAAAATATTGGGTGGGTTTTCCTCTTATTGAGCAAAATTGAAACTTTAAAGTAATATGACAAACGAGATCTGATCTTCTTAAAATTTAAAATGGAAGCATTTGACATTAAAATATTAGGTGGATTTTCCTCTAATGGTGTAATATTAAAACTTTAAATTAATACTTTGATGTCAAATGCTTCCAATTTAAAATAGAAGCATTTGACATCAAAATATTAGGTGGGTTTTTCTCTGATTGAGAAAATTTGAAAATTTAAATTAATATTTCAAACAAGCTCTGATCTTTGTGAAATTTAAACTGGAAGCATTTGACATGAAAATATTAGGTGGGTTTTCCACTAATTGTGTAAAATTTAAACTTGAAATTAATATTTCAAACGAGCTCAGATCTCACTCAAATTTAAAATAGAAGCATTTGACATCAAAATATTAGGTGGGTTTTCCTCAGATTGAAGCAAAATTGAAACTTTAAATTAATATTTCAAACGAGATCCGATCTTCATGAAATTTAAAATGGAAGTATTTGACATTAAAATATTAGGTGGGTTTTCCTCTGATTGTGTAAAACTGAAACTTTAAATTAATATTTGAAATTTTAAATTAATATTTATATGTCAAATGCTTCCAATTTAAAATAGAAGCATTTGACATCAAAATATTAGGTGGGTTTTCCTCTAATTGAGCAAAATTGAAAGTTTAAATTAATATTTCAAACGAGCTCCGATGTTCATGAAATTTAAAATGGAAGCATTTGACATAAAAAATATTAGGTGGGTTTACCTCTGATTGTGCAAAATTGAAACTTTTTTGTGACACATTTTACGTCCGGGAGCAAAATTGAAAGTTTAAATTAATATTTCAAATGAGGTCCCATTTTCGTGAAATTTAAAATGGAAGCATTTGACATCAAAATATTAGGTGGGTTTTCCTTTGAAAGAGAAAAATTGAAACTTTAAATTAATATTTCAAATGAGCTCCAATCTTCATGAAATTTAAATTGGAAGCCTTTAATATCAAAATATTAAGTGGGTTTTCTACTGATTGTATAAAATTTAAAATTGAAATTAATATTTCAAACGAGCTCGGATCTCCATGAAATTTAAATAGAAGCATTTGACATCAAAATATTAGGTGGGTTTTCCTTTGATTGAGCAAAATTGAAACTTTAAATTAGTATTTCAAATGAGATCCGAACTTCATGAAATTTTAAATGGAAGCATTTGACTTTAAAATATTACGTGAGTTTTCCTCTGATTGTGTAATACTGAAACTTTAAAATAATATTTTAAATTTTAAATTAATATTTTGATGTCAAATACTTCCAATTTAAAATAGCAGCATTTGACATCAAAATATTAGGTGGGTTTTCCTCTGATTGAGCAAAATTGAAACTTTAAATTAATATTTCAAATGAGCTCCGATCTATGTGAAATTTAAATTGGAAGCATTTCACATCAAAATATTAGGTAGGTTTTCCACTGATTGTGTAAAATTTAAACTTCAAATTAATATTACAAACGAGCTCAGATCTCCATGAAATTAAAAATAGAAGCATTTGACATCAAAATATTAGGTGGGTTTTCCTTTGATTAAGCAAAATTGAAACTTTAAATTAATATTTCAAACGAGATCTGATCTTCTTGAAATTTAAAATGGAAGCATTTGACATTAAAATATTAGGTGGGTTTTCCTCTGATTGTGTAAAACTGAAACTTTAAATTAATATTTGAAACTTTAAGTTAATATTTTGATGTCAAATGCTTCTAATTTAAAATAGAAGCACATGACATCAAAATATTAGGTGGGTTTTCCTCTGATTGAGAAAAATTAAAAGTTAAAATTAATATTTCAAACGAGCTCCGAGGTTCATAAAATTTAAAATAGAAGCATTTGATATAAAAATATTAAGTGGGTTTACCTCTGATTGTGCAAAATTAAAAATTTTTTATGACAAGTTTTACATCCGGGAGTAAAATTGAAACTTTAAATTAATATTTTAAAGAGGTCTGATCTTCATGAAATTTAAAATGGAAGCATTTGACATCAAAATATTAGGTGGGTTTTCCTTTGATTGAGCAAATTGAAACTTTAAATTAATATTTCAAACAAGCTCTGATCTTCGTGAAATTTAAATTGGTAGCACTTGACATCAAAATATTAGGTGGGTTTTCCACTGATTGTGTAAAATTGAAACTTGAAATTAATATTTCAAACAAGCTCAGATCTCCGTCAAGTTTAAAATAGAAGCATTTGACATCAAAATATTAGGTGGGTTTTCCTCTGATTGAGCAAAATCAAAACTTTAAATTAATATTTCAAACGAGATCTGATCTTTGTGAAATTTCAAATGGAAGCATTTGACATTAAAATATTAGGTGGGTTTTTCTCTGATTGTGTAAAACTGAAACTTTAAATTAATATTTTGATGTCAAATGCTTGCAATTTAAAATAGAAGCATATTACATCAAAATATTAGGAGGGTTTTCATCTGATTGAGAAAAATTGAAAGTTTAAATTAATATTTCAAATGCGGTCCTATGTTTGTGAAATTTAAAATGGAAACATTTGACATCAAAATATTAGGTGGGTTTACCTTTGATTCTAAAATATTTAAACTTTTTTGTGACACGTTTTACGTCCGAGAGCAAAATTGAATGTTTAAATTAATATTTCAAACAAGCTTCGATCTTTGTGAAATTTAAAATGGAAGCATTTGACATGAAACTATTAGGTGGGTTTTCCTTTGATTAAGCAAAATTGAAACTGTAAATTAATATTTCAAATGAGCTCCAATCTTCATGAAATTTAAATTGGAAGCATTTGACATCAAAATATTAGGTGGGTTTTCCACTGATTGTGTAAAATTGAAACTTGAAATTAACATTTCAAACCAGCTCGGATCTCTGTGAAATTTAAAATACAAGGATTTGAAATCAAAATATTAGGTGGGTTTGCCTTTGATTGAGCAATATTGAATCTTTAAATTAATATTTCAAACGAGATCCGATCTTTGTGAAATTTAAAATGGAAGCATTTGACATTAAAATATTAGGTGGGTTTTCCTCTGATTGTTTAAAACTGAAACTTTAAATTAATATTTTGATGTCAAATATTTTCAATTTTAAATAGAAGCATTTGACATCAAAATGATAGGTGGGTTTTCCTGTGATTGAGCAAAATTGAAAGTTTAAATTAATATTTCAAATGAGCTCCAATGTTTGTGAAAATTAAAATAGAAGCATTTGACATCAAAATATTAGGTGGGTTTACCTCTGATTGTGCAAAATTGAAACTTTTTTGTGACACATTTTACGTCCAGGTGCAAAATTTAAAGTTTAAATTAATATTTAATAATGAGCTCCGATCTTAGTGAAATTTAAAATGGAAGCATTTTACATAAAAATATTAAGCGGGTTTTACTCTGATTAAGCAAAATTGAAGATTTAAAATAATATTTCAAATGAGCTCCGATCTCCGTGAAATTTAAAATAGAAGCATTTGACATCAAAATATTAGGTGGGTTTTCCTCTGATTAAGCAAAATTGAAACTTTAAATTAGTATTTCAAACGAGATCTGATCTCCGTGAAATTTAAAATGGAAGCATTTGACATTAAAATATTAGGTGGGTTTTCCTCTGATTGTATAAAACTGAAACTTTAAATTAATATTTTGATGCCAAATGCTTCCAATTTAAAATAGAAGTATTTCACATCAAAATATTACGTGGGTTTTCCTCTAATTGAGCAAAATTCAAAGTTTAAATTAATATTTCAAACGAGCTCCGGTGTTCATGAAATTTAAAGTGGAAGTATTTAACATCAAAATATTAGGTGGGTTTACCTCTGATTATGCAAAATTGAAACTTTTTTGTGACACGTTTTACGTCTGGGAGCAAAACTAAAACTTTAAATTAATATTTCAAATGATCTTAGATCTTCATGAAATTTAAAATGGAAGCATTTGACATAAAAATATTAGGTGGGTTTTCCTCTGAATGAGTAAAATTGAAAATTTAATTTAATATTTCAAATGAGCTCTGATCTTTTTGAAATTTAAAATGGAAGCATTTGACATTAAAATATTAGGTGGGTTTTCCTCTGATTGTGTAAAACTGAAACGTTAAACTAATATTTATACCTTTAAATTAGTATTTGAAACTTTAAATTAATATTTTCATGGCAAATGCTTCCAATTTAAAATAGAAGCATTTGACATCAAAATATTAGGTGGATTTTCCTCTGATTGAACAAAATTGAAAGTTTAAATTAATATTTCAAACGAGCTCCGATGTTCATCAAATTTAAAATTGAAGCATTTGACATCAAAATATTAGGTGGGTTTTCCTTTGATTAAGAAAAATTGAAAATTTAAATTAATATTTCAAACAAGCTCCGATCTTCATGAAATTTAAATTGGAAGCATTTGACATCAAAATATTAGGTGGATTTTCCACTAATTGTGTAAAATTGAAACTTGAAATTAATATTTAAAACAAGCTGGGATCTGTGTGAAATTTAAAATAGAAGCATTTGACATCAAAATATTAGGTGGGTTTTCCTCTAATTGAGCAAAATTTAAATTTTAAATTAATATTTCAAACGAGATCTAATCTTCATGAAATTTAAAATGGAAGTATTTGACACTAAAATATTAGGTGGGTTTTCCTCTGATTGTGTAAAACTAAAAATTTAAATTAATATTTGAAACTTTAAATTTATATTTTGATGTCAAATGCTTCCAATTTAAAATAGAAGCATTTCACATCAAAATATTACGTGGGTTTTCCTCTGACTGAGAAAAATTGAAAGTTTAAATTAATATTTCAAACGAGCTTCGATGTTCATGAAATTTAAAGTGGAAGCATTTGACATCAAAATATTAGGTGGGTTTACCTCTGATTATGCAAAATTGAAACTTTTTTGTGTCAGGTTTTATGTCCAGGAGCAAAATTAAAACTTTAAATTAATATTTAAAATGATCTCAGATCTTCATGAAATTTAAAATGAAAGCATTTGACATAAAAATATTAGGTGGGTTTTCCACTGATTGAGTAAAATTGAAAATTTAATTTAATATTTCAAACGAGCTCTGATCTTTGTGAAATTTAAAATGGAAGCATTTGACATTAAAATATTTGGTGGGTTTTCTTCTGATTGTGTAAAACAAAAAATTTAAACTAATATTTAAACCTTTAAATTAATATTTGAAACTTTAAATTAATATTTTGATGGCAAATGCTTCCAATTTAAAATAGAAGCATTTGACATTAAAATATTAGGTGGGTTTTCCTCTGATTGAACAAAATTTAAACTTTAAAGTAATATTTCAAACAAGCTCTAATCTTCGTGAAATTTAAATTGGAAGCATTTGAAATTAAGATATTAAGTCGGTTTTCCACTGATTGTGAAAAATTGAAACCTTCAATTAATATTTCAAATGAGCTTGAATTTCTGTGAAATTTAAAATTGAAGCATTTGACATCAAAATATTTGGTGGGTTTTCCTCTGATTGAGCAAAATTGAAACTTTAAATTAATATTTAAAACAAGATCCGATCTTCATGAAATTTAAAATGGAAGCATTTGACATTAAAATATTAGGTGGGGTTTCCTCTGATTGTGTAAAACTAAAACTTTAAATTAATATTTGAAACTTTAAATTAATATTTTGATGTCAAATGCTTCCAATTTAAAATAGAAGCATTTGACATCAAACTTTTAGGTGGGTTTTCCTCTGATTGAGAAAAATTAAAAGTTTAAATTAATATTTCAAACGAGCTCCTATGTTCATTAAATTTAAATTGGAAGAATTTGACATCAAAATGTTATGTGGGTTTACCTCTGATTGTGCAAAATTGAAACATTTTTGTGACACGTTTTACGTCCGGGAGCAAAATTGAAAGTTTAAATTAATATTTCAAACGAGTTTCGATCTTCATGAAATTTAAAATGGAATCATTTGACATTAAAATATTAGGTGGGTTTTCCTCTGATTAAAAAATATTAAAAATTTAAATTAATATTTCAAACGAGCTCTGATCTTCGTGAAATTTAAATTGGAAGCATTTGACATTAAGATATTAAGTCAGTTTTCCACTGATTGTGTAAAATTGAAACTTGAAATTAAAATTTCAAACAAGCTCAAATTTCTATGAAATTTAAAATAGAAGCATTTGACATCAAAATATTAGGTGGGTTTTCCTTTGATTGAGCAAAATTGAAACTTTAAATTAATATTAAAAACAAGATCCGATCTTCGTGAAATTTAAAAAGGAAGCATTTGACATTAGAATATTAGGTGGGTTTTCCTCTGATTGTGTAAAACTAAAACTTTAAATTAATATTTGAAACTTTAAATTAATATTTTGATGTCAAATGCTTCCAATTTAAAATAGAAGCATTTGACATCAAAATATTAGGTGGGTTTTCCTCTGATTGAGCAAAATTGAAAGTTTAAATTAATATTTCCAACGAGCTCCAATGTTCATGAAATTAAAAATGCAAGCATTTGACATCAAAATATTAGGTGGGTTTACCTCTGATTGTGCAAAATTGAAACTTTTTTGTGACACATTTTACGTCCGGGAGAAAAATTGAAACTTTAAATTAATATTTCAAACTAGCTCCGATCTTCGTGAAATTTAAATTGGAAGCATTTGACATCAAAATATTAGGTGGGTTTCCACTGATTGTGTAAGATTGAAACTTGAAATTAATATTTCAAATGAGCTTGGATATCATTGCAATTTAAAATAGAAGCATTTGACATCAAAATATTAGGTGGGTTTTCTTCTGATTGAGCAAAATTGAAAGTTTAAATTAATATTTCAAACGAGATCTGATCTTCGTGAAATTTAAAATGGAAGCATTTGACATTAAAATATTAGGTGGGTTTTCCTCTGATTGTGTAAAACTAAAAATTTTAATTAACATTTGAAACTTTAAATTAATATTTGAAACTTTAAATTAATATTTGAAAATTTAAATTAAATTTTTTATTTTAAATGCTTCCAATTTAAAATAGAAGCATTATACATCAAAATATTAGGTGGGTTTTCCTCTGATTGAGCAAAATTGAAAGTTTAAATGAATATTTCAAATGAGCTCCGATGTTCATGAAATTTAAAATTGAAGCATTTAACATCAAAATATTAGGTGGGTTTACCTGTGATTGTGCAAAATTGAAACTTTTTTGTGACACATTTTATGTCTAGGAGAAAAATTGAAAGTTTAAATTAATATTTCAAATGAGCTCCGATCTTCGTGAAATTTAAAATGGAAGCATTTGACATCAAAATATTAGGTGGGGATTCCTCTGATTGAGCAAAATTGTAAATTAAATTAATATTTCAAACAAGCTCCGATCTTCGTGAAATTTAAATTGAAAGCATTTAACATCAAAATATTAGGTGGGTTTTTCACCGATTGTGTAAAATGGAAACTTGAAATTAATATTTCACACGAGCTCGGATCTCTATGAAATTTAAAATAGAAACATTTGACATGAAAATATTAGGTGGGTTTTTCTCTAATTGAGCAAAATTGGAACTTTAAATTAATATTTCAAATGAGATATGATCTTTGTGAAATTTAAAATGGAAGTAGTTAACTTCAAAATGTTAGGTGGGTTTTCCAATAATTGTGTTAAATTGAAACTTGAAATTAATATTTCAAACCAGCTCAAATTCTGTGAAATTTAAAATAGAAGCATTTGACATCAAAATATTAGGTGGGTTTTTCTCTAACTAAGCAAAATTGAAACTTTAATTTAATATTTCAAACGAGATCCGATCTTCGTGAAATTTAAAATGGAAGCATTTGACATTAAAATATTAGGTGGGTTTTCCTCTGATTGTGTAAAACTAAAACTTTAAATTAATATTTGAAACTTTAAATTAATATTTTGATGTTAAATACTTGTAATTTAAAATAGAAGCATTTGACATCAAAATATTAGGTGGGTTTTCCTCTGATTGAGCAAAAGTGAAAGTTTAAATTAATATTGTTAGAAATTAATCTTTACTTGCATTATGTAAGTAGGAGATTCCTATGGAATACCTACACCTATTTTGTCCTCTTGTGAGGACAATTCATTTTATGTATCTTTTATTATCCCTTGGTTGTATTATTTAATTGGGATAAACCAAGGTATCCCTTAGATTCCTCCTTAAGAGGAAATAACAC
>MU222899.1:140493-204059 GCA_018584345.1 Thuja plicata
GAGGTTTCTTCCTCTTCTCAATTATTGTATGAGCAATTCGCTCTCTCTCTCTCCTCTTCTTAGGATTTTCATGCCTCATTCATAATGTCACAAGGGGTTTTCTTTGATTTCCCCTTTCAAATATCTTTCCTTCTTGTGTTGAATCTTGGAGCTTTCTCTCTCCTTGTTTATGGTAATATTTCTTTTATGCATTCACTCGCTTAGATTTTTTCCTGGTATTGTTCATTTTTACATATTTCTTTTCCATTTCTAACAAATATTTCAAATGAGCTCCGATGTTCATGAAATTTAAAATGGAAGCATTTTACATCAAAGTATTAGGTCGATTTACCTCTGATTGTGCAAAATTAAAACTTTTTTGTGACACATTTTACATTTGGGAGTAAAATTGAAAGTTTAAATTAATATTTCAAATGAGCTCCGATCTTCGTCAAATTTAAAATGGAAGCATTTGACATTAAAATATTAGGTGGGATTTCCTCTTATTGTGTAAAACTAAAAATTTAAATTAATATTTTGATGTCAAATGCTCCCAATTTAAAATAGAAGCATTTGACATCAAAATATTAGGTGGGTTTTCCTTTGATTGAGCAAAATTGAAAGTTTAAATTAATATTACAAATGACCTCGGATGTTCATGAAATTTAAAATGGAAGCATTTGACATCAAAATATTAGGTGGGTTTACCTCTGATTGTGCAAAATTGAAATTTTTTTGTGACATGTTTTCCGTCCAGGAGCAAAATTGAAATTTTAAATTAATATTTCAAACGAGCTCCGATCTTTGTGAAATTTAAAATGGAAGCATTTGACATCAAAATATTAGGTGGTTTTTCCTTTGATTGAGCAAAATTGAAACTTTAAATTAATATTTCAAAGGAGCTCCGATCTTTGTGAAATTTAAATTGGAAGCATTTGACATCAAAATATTAGGTGGGTTTTCCACTAATTGTGGAAAATTGAAACTTGAAATTAATATTTCAAACGAGCTCGAATCTCCGTAAAATTTAAAATAGAAACAATTGACATTAAAATATTAGGTGGGTTTTCCTCTGATTGACAGAAATTGAAAATTTAAATTAATATTTCAAATGAGATCCGGTCTTCATAAAATTTAAAATGGAAGCATTTGAATTTAAAGTATCAGGTGGGTTTTCCTTTGATTGTGTAAAACTAAAACTTTAATTTAATATTTGAACCTTTAAATTAATATTTTGATCTCAAATCCTTCGAATTTAAAATAGAAGCTTTTGACATCAAAATATGAGGTGGGTTTCCTCTAATTGAGCAAAATTGAAAGTTTAAATTAATATTTCAAACAAGCCCCAATGTTCGTGAAATTTAAAATGGAAGTATTTGACATCAAATTATTAGGTGGGTTTACGTTTGATTGTGCAAAATTGAAAATTTTTTGTGGCACGTTTTATGTCCGGGAGCAAAATTGAAACTTTAAATTAATATTTCAAATGAGCTCAGATCTTTGTGAAATTTAAAATGGAAGCATTTGACATCAAAATATTAGGTGGGTTTTCCTCTAATTGAGCAAAATTGAAACTTCAAATTAATATTTCAAACGAGCTCTTATTTTTATGAAATTTAAATTGGAAGCATTTGACATCAAAATATTAGGTGGGTTTTCCACTGATTGTGTAAAATTGCAACTTGAAATTAATATTTCAAATGAGCTCGGATCTCCGTGAAATTTAAAATAGAAGTATTTGACATCAAAATATTAGGTGGGTTTTCCTCTAACTGAGCAAAATTGAAACTTTAAATTAATATTTCAAATGAGATCCAATCTTTGTGAAATTTAAAATGGAAGCATTTGACATAAAAATATTAGGTGGGTTTTCCTCTGATTGTGTAATACTGAAGCTTTAAATTAATATTTGAAAATTTAAATTAATATTTTGATGTCAAATGCTTCCAATTTAAAATAAAAGCATTTGACATCAAAATATTACATGGGTTTTCCTTTGTATGAGCAAAATTGAAAGTTTAAATTAACTTTTAAAATGAGCTTCGATGTTTGTGAAATTTGAAATGGAAGCATTTGACATAAAAATATTAGGCGGGTTTACCTCTGATTGTGCAAAATTGAAACTTTTTTGTGACACATTTTACGTTCGGGAGCAAAATTAAAAGTTTAAATTCTTATTTCAAACGAGCTACAATCTTCATGAAATTTAAAATGGAAGCATTTGACATCAAAATATTAGGTGGGTTTTCCTCTTATTGAGAAAAATTGAAATTGAAATTAATATTTCAAATGAGGTCCGATCTTCGTGAAATTTAAATTGGAAGCATTTGACAACAAAATATTAGGTGGGTTTTCCATTGATTGTGTAAAATTGAAACTTGAAATTAATATTTCAAATGAGCTCAGATATCTATGAAATTTAAAATAGAAGCATTTGACATCAAAATATTAGGTGGGTATTCCTCTGATTGAGCAAAATTGAAACTTTAAATTAATATTTCAAACGAGATCCGATCTTTGTGAAATTTAAAATGGAAGCATTTGACATTAAAATATTAGGTTGGTTTTCCTTTGATTGTGTAAAACTGAAACTTTAAATTAATATTTGAAACTTTAAAATAATATTTTTATGTCAAATGCTTCCAATTTAAAATGGAAGCATTTGACATCAAAATATTAGGTGGGTTTTCCTCTAATTGAGAAAAATGGAAAGTTTACATTAATATTTCAAACGAGCTCCGATGTTCATGAAATTTAAAATGGAAGCATTTGACATCAAAATATTAGGTGGGTTTACCTCTGATGGCACAAAATCAAAACTTTTTTTGACATGTTTTACGTCCAAGAGCAAAATTTAAACTTTAAATTAATATTTCAAACGAGCTCAGATCTTCATGAAATTTAAAATGGAAGCATTGGACATCAAAATATTAGGTGGGTTTTCCTCTGATTAAGAAAAATTGAAACTTTAAATTAATATTTCAAACGAGCTCTGATCTTCATGAAATTTAAATTGGAAGCATTTGACATCAAAATATTAGGTGTGTTTTCCACTGTGTTATGCCCTGCATACTCGTCCCTACATTTCCCCCTTTTCTTTTCACTTTTTACTCCTACCTTGTTTTCTTTTTCTTTGTTTTCCCTATGAGTTTTTCTTCTATGAGGTTTGCTTTTCTTTCTATTTTTGTCTTGTTGTGTCTCTGGGACTCGGTCTTGGAGTTTGTTCTTCCCAGAGCCAGATTTTGGACTCTGGGATTCTCTTCAACTATGTCTTCTTTCATGGGAAGGCATAGTTACATGGAATCCCTGGGCCCAGAGTCTGGAGGTCTGCCTGTTCTAGAGTTTATGAAGAATAATGTAACTTATTTTTACACTAGGGGTATAAATAGAAGTTACCTGTCATTTTCACAGTTAGCACGATTAAAATATTTGGTGCACTCAGAGTGAATTAAAGTGAATTAAGGTGCATTAAACAACTTTTTCTCCTGTGCTTAATAGTTGATTACTAGTAGTTTGCAATGCTTGTTCATGGTAATTCTCAAGGATAGCTTGTTGAAGGGCACTTCCCATGCTCACCTTCTCCATGTATTTTCATTTTCAAGTAGGCTCTTGGCCCTCGTCTTTCCATTCTTTCTGGTTCTTGTTTGTTTTTGGATTCTTTTCTTTCTATTTTTCATTTGCCTCTCATTTTATTAGGGGTTTTTGTCTCTGGTTCTATCTTTTGGTCACCTCCCGCTGGCAGGTTGGCACTGAAAGAGGGTTGTCCACCCTTTGTGCAATTGTAGTTCAGGCCAGTTTCCCATGCGCTATACAGTTGTGTAGTTGTTTTATATATTGTGTAAATTTTTGTAAATAGTGTTTATATGTTTCATCCCTTGGCCCTCTGTACTCTACTATATTTTGATGAATATCCTTCTAGAATCTTTCTGATCTCATAGTTCCCTTGGCCATGTTTTCCAAATTCATGAGCTCTCCTTCCTACACGACAAAATACAGCCTGGTTCAAACTCGGCTCCTTGCTAGTTTCAACCATGGGGTTTTCCTCTCTCCACCATCGAGTCAGTCTTAATGGTGAATTTATTTCCCATGCACACATTCAAGTCTAACCAAGTGGCTTCTAGTTCACGCACATTCTTACAATTTTTAGTGTCATTACCATAACTCATATTTATTACATGGCCATGTGACACCCACGTCAGCCTAGTACAACTCATCTTCAAGCCATGTCACCAAATGGTTAGTTTTCAGACTCTGAGTCCTATGTCCTCTCCAGCTCTTATTTCACTTGTATCATATGTGTTGGAATCCCTAAAGGCCCATATGTTGGTCAGCTTCCTCAATTTTTATTATACACACATCTTTCCAGGATTTGACAAACTAATTCTTGCAGGTGCAAATGCGACAGTAAGATCTCTGAAGCCCGGAGTAGCATTTTATCTTATATAAATACTAACAATTTCCTTGCCTTGAAGGTTATTAACACCACACTCATCATGTTAGAGGCATTTACATCTTCCCCACTTGGGAGTCCAAATCTCCCCACCACAACAGTTACCAGGGCAGCCGTCAGAACTAAAATTGAGAGGGCCCTGGGAAAGCTCCCCCTAACTATGAACTACTTGAAGGAAAATGCTATCAGGAGATCAAAGATTGATTCCAAGGTTTAGTTGATCACTGACACTAGTGTCAGAATGTGGGTGGAAATGCAAACCCTGGTGAAAATGATGTATATCCAACAGACGGGCAGAGACCCATTGGCCATCAATATTGTCAATTCTGGGATTCTAAAGGCTGCTTGCTTCCCATGCTTTGTCCAAGCCCTAGAGCTTATTCTTACTCTGGCCACCAACTACAATTCATCCATCTAAGCCATCATGCTTGCTACCTCAGTCCCGACTAGGTACCCAACTCCTATGGTGTCTTTGGATGCTGCAAATTTTTAGACAGGTCTGGAATTCCCCAATTTTATGATTCAGCCATTGTCACCTCATCCAAGGCACTGCAGGAATTTTTGACATTGGAACAAATGGCCCGATAATATCTAAACAACAACTGGATGAAGATGCCAAAGAATGATTCTGAAAGGATGAAGCTGGAAATCCCCCAATCAAAATTCAAGGAAAGCATATAGATGGGGATCATAGCATTATGTAGGATCTTTGGACAACCCCATGCCCAGGAATTTGTGGCATATATGTATTACTTCTTGCTTGACATCTCTTCCGGTGAGAAATTTTTTGATTGGGCTACCATTATCTCAAATCATGTGGACTCCCACCTCCTCCAAGTCACTTGGACCTCTAAATTATACATGAATTCCTACGTTCTCTAGACTCTTGTACAACAATGACCCATCACAAATAGGCTACTCAGAGTAGGTGTACTCAGACTCAGTCAGGGCCAAAAGGCTCCCTGGGATTATTTCCCACAAATCCAATGGGAGGCTAGTTTTCCCAGCTTCTACTGAGTAAATGATGCCTTCATTTACTACAACCTCCTCACACCCACTGGGGATGCTGGGTACCACCTCTCTAAGGGGGTAATGGATTTGGTCAAAATTTATGGCCACTACTACATCTAGTTCCAACAGCACACTTATATTTGGGTAATCGGCTTCTCTGAGAAACCCTATCTTCTTCCACAGTATTGCAGGGATAGAATCATTCTTTTGGAGTTCTACCGGTAGATGATGGAACTAAACACCTTCTTTACATTGAAGAAGGTCATCAATGTCCCATTCCCATTTTCATGCAGGAATTATACGTGCAGCCTCACCATGGAAAGGGAGGTAGATAATGAATTGAAAAGCCTAGGACTGATGGAATTCCACCATGCCCAAAAGAACTATGATCCTCTAGGTAAGATTTCCATAGCACTTCCCTAGGAAGTCCTGCCACACAAAGAAGATATCAAAGATTTCTGGGTGGAGTGTCAAGATAGTTTTGATCTCTTGGCCCGACAACATTCATGGATGAGCAAGGGACTCATCAAGACGGATGACCTTCAGACTTTCTTGAAGGGTTTTTCGAAAGACAGACTGCTAGAGGACCTGGCATACAAAGGATAGGGATTGGACAAGTTAGATCTCCCTCTAGTGGATTGGGCCACCCTAAAAGAATTGACGATCGAGGGAGTATGTCACCCTATTTTGGAGGCAAGTCACCAATATTTTACCCTTGTGTGTCCCAAGAGCACCTAGAAGAAACCAATGGTCTAAAAGTCCATTCCATCTTTTGTCACCACTAGATCTATCATGAGAAAAGGGAAAGAAAAAGAGGGTACCCTAGCCAAGGTTCCTCCCCAAGGCCCCACCCCTTTGATGGTACAATTGCAACAACAAATGGAGTCAGCGAGGCTGGCCAGCCAGTAGATAAGCACATAGGTATCATCTAGCCTCCTTGTAACTCCAATGGAGTCTGCTCACCCCGTGGGATCTCCATCATTGGCTACGATGATGAGTAGATAGACTTTTGTCTAGGAAGAGTCTACTAGTATTTTAGAGACCAGGATTCCACTGACAAGAAAGAAGAAGAAAAGGGTAACCCCTACCCCAAGTGCGGCCACTATCCCTAGTATGCCAGATGTGCTCCTAGTTGATGTTAGTTTGGATTCCCCTAAACTTGAAGAGATCCCCGATAGTCCTCCCCCACATGATGATTTTGATGATATGTTTGGGGCGGATGAAATCATGAAGTTGCAAGGGGATATTGGCCAAGCGGTGGAGGAAATTACCACTTGGGATAAAGAGGAGATCCCCGTAGAAAAGGAGATCCTGAAAGAAGAAGCTGCATCAGAACAAGAGGCCTAAAAGGAAGCACAAAAGGAGCCCAAGCAAGAGAAGACACCAGCCTGAGAGGCTGAAGATACACCAAGGCAACCCACAGATGAGCAGCTGATGATTAAGGAAACCAGACCTCCGAGATCAATCGTACCCTTGATCATCATGCTCCAGATGCCTTTTGTTACTTCGGGTGTTCAAGTGCCTCAGAGCACATTTGGTGAGGTAGTAATGGTAGCTGCATTGTCAAACTTTGGCCAGAGAACCCACCCACCTCTAGAAGACGTTCTGATGGAGGGAAATGTTCTAGAAAATGAGGCCAATGAAGCCAAAGAACAACAATAGTAGATTGACTGGGAAGTCCCAAACAATGTAAATGTAGGATTAGCTAACATCAGGAGGGACAAGGAAGTCCCCAAAGATACAAGCAATGTTGAGGCTAGAGAAAAGGTTTTGGACATCACCATAGAAGAAGCCAGCATGGTGGAAAATACTAAAGGTTCCAAAGAATGGGAAGAGGAACAAGAACAAGAGATGGAGAAAGAGCCTGAAGAAAATGTACATCCTAGTAATGCACCACTGAATTCCAAAGGGAATTATGATGCATAGGTCTTGATAGAAAAGCCATCCTAGCCACCCCAATGGCTGGTGGAATCAAAGAAAACAAAATCCCCAGCAGTCGCATTAGGCATTTCACTCTCCTTGTCTGAGATGATGGCCAAAAATGCAGTAGCTCGTAAGCCTAAGAAGGCACAAATAGTCCATACCCTCCACACTAGACCAATGGGAAACATAGTTGTGACTATCAAAAACCTCCTCCAGATGCAGATCCAATGGCCATAAGGCCCAAGGGCTACAATATCACAGAAGTGGCACTAGGGAGGAGAGACAAGCAAGGTGGACTGGACTTGATAAGGGAAGCCACCAAAGTAGTAGAGGCCAGATATATCAAGCAGGGCCAAAAGTTGAAGGAGGAGAGAGAGACTAATGCCAATCTTCTCTCACTCCTAGCAGAACTTACATAGCCTTTCGCTGAGATCCACCCAAAAGCCTCTTCCTCTGAATTGCCACTTGCACAGGGAGACATGGATTCTCTCCAGGCCATGAAAAAGAAGGCGTGGGTAGTAGATGGGTGGGCTGCCAAGTAGGTATCCACCATAAGACAATTTCTAGTGGCGTCTCTCCCAGATCTTTATCGAATAAAAGTCCTTATCAGCCAAGCAAATGGTTCTGCTCTGGTATGGGGCCAAGACTTGGTAAAATATGAAAAGTGGAAGGTTAGGCTGGAAGAAATTTGTAACATCAAAGAAGAAGCCACCATGGAGGTGGGAAATTTGGGAGATGAATCATATGATTCCCTCGAGGCCCAGTACTCCAGACTTGGACTCAAAATTGAGGTATGTAAGGAACTAGTTAAGGCCTTGAAAGAAAAGGTGACAGTGGTTCAATATCCATAGGGCCTATTTCAGGTATTTGTGGCTGGAGTATTGCAAGTCAATCCCTTCACCGCTAGAATGTGTACCCCGGAGGACTATGTCCTCAGCAAGTTTGATGAATGGATGGAATCCCTGTATCTGGCTGCCGGAGATTGTGACTAGGGAAGGTTATCTAGAATATCCAAGACAATGATCTGGGTGCATGACACCATAAAAATGGTGGATGAATTCTTGAATGTGACCAGAGATGTTGAGGAAAAATTATAGGTTGTTCGCAGTCGATGGGACATTATTAAAGATATAGATGAAGAAGGCATAAGCCAGGTGTTGGAGACATTAAAAAATGGTAAGGAACAATAAAGTTCTCTGGAGCCTAGAGAATTCCATCAACCATGTATCGGTTGTATTCTTTACTCTTTGGGGTGTAAGCTTCCAGATCCTGGAGTTCTAGGTCCATTTTTTTGAATTCTTTAAGGTGACCCATGTCCCGGTTGCCAAAGCCAACTGGTCAGTTTCAAAGTAGTTAATAAGGGTGTCAGAAAGAAGGTAACTGCAAAAAGGCACATCAGCTCAGAGGATGAGTCTGACAATGGTCTTCCCAAGGTGCCACTCCAAAGTAACACTTGGTGCACCAGAGATAAGGAGCCACTTTTCCATTAATGAGGCATGTAGCCTCAATCCTTAGAGGATTGGATTTCTTCTTTTCTCCTCCCAGAACTCTTCTCAAGGCCAATTCTTTCACTCCACCTTTCTTGTCTCATTCTTCTAACATGTCAGACCTTTTCTGTCTTGAGGTCTTTTGTAGCATGGTGCAGGTAGTACTAGCCACTAGAAATAGTATTATATTTTTAGGTGTAAAATAAGTTAGGTTAGTTTTAGGTCAAAACTTGTGTATAAATAATAAGTCTGACCTCATTCCAAGGGTCAGCAAAATTGATGATTTTGCAGTCCATAGATAATAGCATTTTGACTTTTCTTAGTTCTTAGTTGTAGAGCTCAATGATCCTCAGTTGTTAGAGATCTTTAGTAGCTAGATGCTCCCTTGGAGCCACCATTGTTGTACGCACCAGTGCTTGCTGGAAACATGTTAATGAAGAAGGAAGGGTTCTATCAATGATGTTGTTAGCATTCTGATCTTTGGATTAATAGTATTTTGTGTTGAATGTTCTTTATGTCCCTTGCTCTGATATTTTAAGTAGATTAACGACCTTCTTTTCCTTTGCTATTGATTAAATATGAGTTGATGATTCTGTATTTCTTTAGATTTAGTGTAGTACATTAGAGCATGGTTGATGTTTTGAATGTTTAGTATAACTATAGATAGATAAAATACTTCTAACCCTCATCTATCTTTTGAAGTTTATTTGGAAAATTTAATGAATGCTTGTAGGAAACCCCACTTACCTAAATCCATGGAGAAGATGAGCCAAGATAACCAGCTATCCCCCCAAACAAAATAGTCACATTCCCAACTGAGCCCTCACACTATCGAGACCCGAATCTCACATGCTTGAAGGCCCACTAAATCTCATTTCCATAGACAACCTTTATAGGAAAAGTTGGATGATACCCTGGTACCCAGTGAAAACTTACATCTGTTGGCGGACCCACTCTCAAAGACCTATCAACAAAAACTACTGCTAGAAGGAGGGCATGAGCTCGTCTCCTTCTGAGGATTTAGACTTCACACCACCTGAGTGTTCCCCAAGCCATAGTTTTAGGAATCATACCTTCAGTGGGATTGGGTCATTTTCACCCATAAGATTTGAAAGAATCCTTAGATTAGCCCCCAACCCCAGAAGATTTGTTGAACTCAAGCCTCCAACTCGAAAGAAATAGACACCGAAAGCCAAGTTAGCTACCATCATCTAGGGATCTACTACATCCTAGAATACCCAAGTCCCCCAGACATCCCTGGGAGTTAACACTCAACCTAGTCAAAATCTAACACCCTCGATGGCTGGGTATTTTGGAAACACTAGGTCCCTAATGGGAACTTTTTTGGGTGAAACCAATGATCTTCTTGCGCACCTAGAAAATATTTTTCCCTGATATGAGCATTTAGGATCATGAACCACAGAAGAGAATCTGCAGGCATACAAAGATGCCATGAACTGACACTAGATCCAACATTAAGATGTTGTGACCTAGATGTTCCCTCTTTTCTTGGGAAAGAATGAGTTGAATTGGTACATTAACCTTCCTGCCAACTCCATCAATATTTGGCAGGATATGGAGGATGCCTTCTTGGCTTCCTTTCACATACACATGGACCTAGCTTGATCCCATAGCCAGTTCATCTCCATTAGAAAGGAACCAAACAAACCCCTGTAGCATTTAACCACTGGTTCCAACACGCCTTGAAGCAGTGCATGGGTCCTTTCATCCCATCCATGGATGCAACCATCTAGACCTATCTTAACGTGATGGACCTTTTCATTTCCACTCTCCTCTAGAAAACTACCTCCCTCAGTGACCGGGATACTTCTGTGAAAGTTTACAACCTAGCCTTAGAATTGTCTCATGGTCTTAACAAATATCTGGGCAGGATTGGGCAGAGCATACCTTTAATATGATACCCGACAGAACTTCTTATGCTAGTGGATATAATCCCAATCAGGCAATGGGTGCCCCCATGATGGCTATGAATCCCCCACCACCACCGATGGACCAACAGGCCCGATACGCATATCCATCTCAAGTTCAGACAACACCGGGTCTAGAATCCTTTCCTTGGAACCAGCCATAGTATATGCAACAACCCTAGAAAAAACCTTCCAAAGTGCCTTTCTTTCAGTCATCCATGGCTAGAGGATTGTCACCCTCAACACTGACGAATGCTACTACTTTCCTAGGAAACCAACAACAACAACCATCACATTGTGACGCGAATACCTAGTTGACCACCGAGGTTGAATCCCTCTGGTGAATTTTTTCTACACTTACTATGGACATGGGTCATCTAAAGGTGGGGTCCTCTACACCCCACAACTCTAATCCCCAGAGGGGAAATGTCTTCTCCAGCCAACGCAATAAGAATGCCAGAGGAAGGAATTACAACAATGGGCCTCGGCCCACCCAACAACAATGGAATAACAATGCAAATGTCAGAGGTCCTCCTCTGAACCAACAAACCAATCAAGGTAGCACTGGACCTTCCCATTTCATTCCTATCACAGACTTCCATCCCATGACTAACTAGTGTAGATTCCACAACACAAGCTCTCACAACAAGGTGAACTATGCCACACTAGAGAAAGTCATCATGATTTCCCAACTGGACAGACAAAAAAATTCTAATCCTACTCCCTCAAAGCCTCCTACACAAGAGCCCACTCATGGTGCATTCACCTATGAGACCATCTTCTTTGGAGAAAAAAGAGAAGATGAAGAGGAACCCAAATTATAGGGGTTCTTTGATGAATCTATTCTAGCCTTTGAGGCCAACACTTTCACCAACCCATAGGATCCCTACAACACTCAGATTTAGGCTGGTAATGGACCATTTTATATGCCTATGCCTCCCAAACACACTCCTCCCTAGGACAACATGACTGATTGATTCATCCCTCTGAAAGGCCCTAGCTCTAACCAAGCTAAGGACCCAGTCGAGGGAAGCCACAAATTCCTAGGAGGAAGATTTGACATCATGAAGGTGTTGGAACAAACTACCACCTCAATGACCCTGATGGAGGTTTTGCTAAACTATCCCAAGCAGAAGAAATCCCTTATGAAGCTCATGGGAAACTCAGAAGCCGTCAGTCACCCGCCCAAGACTGTCTCTTTCGATGATGCCAAGGCGGCTGTCTTCTGGGGAAATATTGAAGATCCTCCCTTCTTACTAGGTCTAAAAATACAAGGGAGCAATATACACAATTTCTTGGTAGAGTCCAAGGATTTGGGCAACATCATTCCTTTATCCATATGCTAGAAGCTCAGATTCTACCCCACCCTGTCTAATGACGCAGTAGTTTAGCTAGATAAAACTACTATAAAAATGGTGGGTGAGCTGAAGAACATCTAGATCCAGCTTATCCAAGACCCCAAGATAGCCAGCATGTTTGACATCCAGGTGGTGGACATCCTATAGACTTATGGGATGTTACTAAGTCGCAATTGGTCCAAGTCCCTAAAAATATATTTTTTGACCAAATTTTCCCACTTGTGGCTCCCCTGGGAGGGAGAATCTAACCAGATCCAGGTTGAGAGTGAGCCCCAGATGAAATAGGCCCTCACTAAAGTTGGGAGGGTAAATGAAGTCCTCTTCTCTGAGACTTCCCCAGGGGTGTACAAACCCCTTGAGATCTTAACATTTGATTTCACCCTTGGGGAGGACCCCATAGTTTTATAGAGAAACTGGGACCTTGAAGAAAAATTGAGTGTTGAGGTTGACTCTCAGGGTACCACAATGACCCCCGCCACACTCTTGTTTAGCACTTAGTGCTGGGTGCATTACCATAAACATTCAGATATGGAGTGTTATCCTTGCCTTGCTATGGCTACCTAGCACATCAATTCCCTCTGGGAGGAAGAACACACAACTGATTCCCTATGACCCAGTACTTCTACTGGTAGCGTCTCTTCAGTGCCGCTTGTCTAGGAATCCCAACCAAAAATCCTTCTAGAGGAAAACCTCACCTGCATACCATCAGTGCTGAAGGAAACTCCTAAAAACCTTCCCAAGAATAATCCAAAGACCACTCTGTCTTCCCATCCCCAGACAACAAACAATGACTTGTGGACCCTTAAGTTTGATGGGTCCCGATCCAAGCAAGGCTGTGGGGCTGGAGTGGAAATAATCAACCCGTGGGGTAAATCCTTCCTCACATCTTGTAGGCTGTAGTTCAACTACACAAATAATGTCACAGAGTATGAGGCTTTGGTCCTTGGGCTCTTATTCACATTAAGAAAAGGAATCACTCACCTCTGCACCCTGGGTGATTTAGAGTTGATCGTTAAGTAGGTCTAGAATCAATACACCTATCACAACAAAAGGTTGGCCACATATCACAACTAGGCATGGAGCCTTATCAAAGATTTTGATGCCTTTTGAATTGAACTTATTCCTCATAGATAGAATTATGTTTTGGATGCCCTTCCTATTTCTGCCAGCACACTAGAGCCAATGACTAGCTCCCAACTCCAAAAATTTTCCGTTGAGATGATCCCCACCCTGTCCACTCTAGACAATGTCACCCATTTTTAGGTATTTGAGGACGACCAACATATCCTAGCCTTTATGGCTAATGTTGATTTTTTTGAGGAACAGATAGTGGAAGAAAGAGATCATGATGATACTGGGAAGGGTGATGAAGATGATGGGATCATGGACCTACCAACCAACACCATCCCTAAGGAGATGTTCGCACTTGAATGAATCTTTGAATCAGACCCTTGGGGCTAGGAAAAGATATCATCCTCCTCTGAGGGAGGAAAATTTGAGAAAATAAATGTCGGCCAGCCTGGTGAAGAGAAAATGATACACATTGGTACCTCCTTCTCCCCTGAGGAGAAGGAGAAGATTCTCACGGTTCTTTAAGAATACATTGATGTAATCACATGGGGATATGAGGATTTGAAAACCTATGATACATCCATTATGACTCATACTATCCCACTCAAATCGGACACTAAGAATTTTTGGCAAAAGCAACAACTGGTCAACCCACTAATCGAGCCTTTGATTTATCAAGAGGTTCAAAAACTACTATCAGCCCAGATAATCTTTCCAATCTGGCACACTACGTGGGTTTCTAACCTAGTCCCTATGAGAAAGAAAAATGGCAAGATCCACCTTTGCATGGAGTTTTGAAATTTAAACAAGGCCTCCAAGAAAGATAATCACCCTCTCCCCTCGTTGGATGAGGTATTGCAAATCATGAATGGATTACAAATGATGTCTTTGTTGGATGGGTACTCCAGGCATAACCAAGTCATGGTTAAATATAAGGATAGAGACAAAATGGCATTCACCACCAAGTGGGGAACATTTTCCTACCAAAGAATGCCCTTTGGCCTAATCAACATAGGGGCCACATTCCAAAAGAATATGGACATTGCATTCAAGGGCCTTGTGAATCGGTGTATAATCATCTACATAAATGATTTGACCATCTTTTCTCAGGATAGGCGTGATCATTTTTCCCACCTCACCCAGATTTGTGAGAGATGTCGCCAGTATGGAATATCTCTCAACCCTAAGAAATGCATATTTGGGGTCACTGAAGGGAAGTTACTCGGGCATATTGTCTCCAAGAAGGGTATATCCATTGACCCTGAGAGAGTTGAAGTGTTGTTAAACCTACAAATTCTCAGCAGCAAGAAGGGAATGAGGTCTTTCTTTGGGAAGATCAACTTTGTTAGGCAGTTCATCACTGGATTCACCGAGATCATAAAACTAGTCAATGAAATCATGAAGAAGGACACTAAGATTGAGTGGAGTCTGGAGGTAGAGAGGGAATTTTCCCAGATTAAGAAAACCATCATGGAGGCACTAGTCTTGGCTAGTTCAGACTATTCCCTCCCCTTTTACATATATTCCTTTGCCTCGCCACATTTTGTCGCGGTAGTATTGACCCAAAAATTTGAATTGAAAGAATGACCGATATATTTCATGAGCTCCTCCTTTAAGAATGCCGAGGTCCAGTATTCGCCTTTGGAAAAGCAAGCCTTTTCTCTTGTCCGCGCCGTAAAGAAATTTCAGCATTATATTCTCTGGAGCAAAGTGCATGCTATCATCCCAGACTAGGTAGTAAAATCCATGCTGATGCAGAGTGAATTGGGTGAAAGATGGGGGAAATAGATGGACATCCTCCAATAATATGATTTAGAAATGCAACCCATGAAGATAGTTCGAGGATAGGGACTATGTAGAGCGATGGTAGAAGGAACTCCCGAGATTGAATGTCAAACATGTGCAGTGGAGTCCATCACTCAAGATCCATGGTACACAAACCTAGTGTACATTTTGTTGAATAATAGATGTCTGGAGGGATTGCCTCCAAACAAATTTCATGCCCTAGGATTGAAAAGCGCACACTTTATGATAAAAAATGCCACACTTTTTTGCAAGAACTATGAGGGAGTGTACCTTCAGTGCATCAATAGGGTTCAAGCTACAAAGATAATTGAAGAATTTCATAGGTAGTTGGGAATTGGGCATGGCTTAGCTAACACCACTGCCCATCAAATCCTCTAGGCCAGATACTATTGGACCTATATCTTTAAAGATGTCTATGCCCATGTCAGGAAATGCCACACTCACCAGACCGCGGCACATCATGAGTGGAACCCAACTATGCCCTTACATCCAGTCTTTGAAGCTAGACCTTTTGCCCAGTGAGAATTTGAGTTTATCAGGGAAATCAACCCCAAATTGTCTACTAGCCATTGGTACATCTTGACCGCCACCGATTATTGCACCCGATGGTCTGAAGCAAACCCTTGCAAAAATAACATGATAGATGTAGTCATAAAATTCTTGGAAGAAAACATCGTCACATGATTTGGGATGCCCTTTCCAATATTATGTGATAATGGTCCAGCATTTTCTTTGGCATAATTACTTGAATGGGCCTGTGATAGAAGGATCACTCTGAAGTTCTCTGGCAACTATTACCCTCAGGGGAATGGTGTTGCTGAATCAACTAACAAAATTTTTCTTGAAGTGATCAAACATCTATTAGATCAGAACCCCCAGGGTTGGCACCAAAAGCTGAGATTTTCTCTCTAGGTGAATCATATTCAAATTAAGGTAGCCTTAGGAACATCCTCATTCCATCTGGTTTATGGCTAGAACCCAGTGTTCCCCATTAACTTGTAGATCCCAGTTTTACAATTTATGTAGGAATTCAGCAACTGGGACAACATTGTGGAGGTTTGGCTCCTGAATTTGGTGTGAATGGAAGAAAAAAGAGATGCCACCCTTGAACACTTTGCACATCATCAAGTAGTAGTGAAATGATGGTTTGATTGAAGAGCCCAGTATAAGGCCTTCCATATCTCAGACTTGGTCCTTTTGTGGGACAAGGCCCGGGAAAAGAAAGGAAATCATAACAAATTCCAAAAGCTCTAGCTTGGACTATACTTGATATTTGAGATCTACGGGGAAAATACTTATTATCTCAGTACCATGACTAGGGAAGCTATTCCATTGCCCTTCAATGGATAGTTTCTCAAGCATTATTTTGAATGAGGTAAGTTTGTCCAAAATTGTATTTTATGTAAAGTACTGCTTGTAAATATCCATCTCGGTGCTCTATTTGGGGTGCCTTGTCTTGTAAATAGTCTTGTTGGTTGTCCTCCGGGACCGCCCCTTTTCCTTTTTTGTTTTTTTTGGATTTGTTCTTTCTTTTTTTTGGGTTCCCTATGTTTTTCCCTCCTTTTTGTTGACCAGTATGCCTTGCATAACATCTAGTCTCTAGGATGGTATCTTTTGCATTTTGGGTGAACTTGGAATCTATTGTTAGCATGGTGGAATTGGTTCACACTTTGGATTTATTTTGTAAGTTTGGTAATAGGATATGATTAATATTCATTAGATTCATCTCCTAAAAGTCCATAAATTAGTTAGATCAAAAATCAAAGGAACAAGTAATAGGACACACCAAGAGTAGATCGGTCGCACTAGTTTGTTGACCCAAGTCTGAAAAACATTTAAATTCTTTCTGGGTCCAAAGTTTTTCTACCCTAATTAGAAACTTAAAGTGGATGGAAAGGTGAAAGAAGTAAAACCGCTAAAATTAGCTAAGCTTAAGGTTAAAGGTGAAAGGAGTACCACCTTCCCATCTAGAAAAATGAAAGAAATAAAGAGAACTAAAGGGGCGGAGAAATTCTGGTATTTGGGGGAAATGAGAAGATTTGATGACTTTGGTTTGATATATTTAGTACCTATTGTCTACTTCTCCTAGAGGTCATCGGCTTGATTTTCTTTCCAAGCACACACTTAACAACTGACGAAAGACCAAGGATTGTATCATGTATGGGCCAGATTTTCTCAAACGCTTCACACCTTGCAAGTAGGATACTCCAAGTAATGATTGATTCCATTTTCGCTAACTAGAGACTCTATAGTTCTCAAATGCACTAAGGCATTCATCCTAGATATTCACCATTTTTTATTCCCTGCATTACCATCACTACATTTTGTCGGAAAAATGTTGGGTCCCCCTTTTCATTTTGATTTTTGCTCCTACCTTGTTTTCTTTTTCTTTGTTTTCCCTCCGGGTTTTTCTTCCACGAGGCTTGCTTTTCCTTTTTCTTTTGTCTTCTTGTGTCTCTGGGACCCAATCCTAGAGTTTGTTCTTCCTAGAGCTGAATTCTAGACTCTGGGATTCTCTTCAACTATGTCTTCTTTCACAGGAAGGCATAGTTACATGGAATCCCACCGGCCCAGAGTCCGGAGGTCTACCTGTTCTAGAGTTTACAAAGAATAATGTAATTTATTTTTCACCTAGGGGTATAAATAGAAGTTACCTATCATTTTCATAGTTACCACGATTAAAATATTTGGTGCACTTGGAGTGAATTAAAGTGAATTTAGGTGAATTAAACAACTTTTTCTCCTGTGCTTAACAGTTGATTACCAATGGTTTGAAGTGCTCGTTCATAGTGATTCTCTAGGCTAGCTTGTTGAAGGGTGCTTCCCATGCTCACCTTCTCCCTATGTTTTCATTTTCAGGTAGGATCTCAGCCCTCATCTTTCCATTCTTTTTGGTTCTGGTTTGTTTTGGGTTTTGTTTTCTTTCTTTTTTTGTTTCCCTCTAGTTTTGTTTGGGGTTTTCGTCTCTAGTTTTGTGTTTTGGTTGCCTCCCACTGGTGGGTTCGCACTAGCAGAGGGTTGTCTTCCCTCTGTGTATTTGTAGTTCAACCCACTTTCTCATGTGCTATATAGTTGTGTAGCTATTTTGTATATTGTGTAAATTTCTATAAATAGTGTGTATATGTTTCGGCCCTCAGCCCTCTGTACTCAACTATATTTTGATGAATATCCTTCTAGTATCTTGTCAAGCTCATAATGCCCTTGCCCATGTTTTCCAAATTTGTGAGCTCACCTTCCCGCATGAAAAATTTCACCTGGTTTGGACTCGTCTCCTTGCTGGTTTCAACCATGGTAGTTTTCCTCTCTCCTCTATTGAGTTAGTCTTAATGGAAAATTTATTTTCCATGCATGCATTCAAGTATAGCCAAGTGGCTTTTTTTCCATGCCCGTTCAGATAGTTTTTAGTGTCATTACCATAACTCATATTTATTACATGGCCATGTGACACCCATGTCATCTTAGTACAGCTCATCTTCAAGCCATGTCACCAAACAGTTAGTTTTTGGACTCTGGGTCCTATGTCCTCTTCGGCTCCTATTTCACTTGTATCATATGTGCTAGAATCTCAAGATGCCGAGATGTTGGTCATCTTCCCCATTTTTTATTATATACACATCTTTCCAAGATTTGAAAAACTAACTCTTGTAGGTGCAAATGCGACGGTAAGATCTCCGAATCCCAGAGTAGCATTTTATCTTATATAAATACTGACGGTCACCTTGCCTTGTAGGTTATTAACACTACACTCATCATGTTAGAGGCATCTACATCTTCCCCACCCAGGAGTCTAGATCTCCCCACCACGGTAGTTACCAGGGCAGTCATTAGAACTCAAGTCAAGAGGGCCCTGGAAAAGCTCCCCCTAACCACAAAGTACTTGAAGGAAAATGCTATCACGGGATCAAAGATTGATTCTAAGGTCCAGTTGATCACCGATACCAGCATCAAAATGTGGGAAAAAATGCAAGCCCTGGTGATAATGATGTATATCCAATAGATGGTCAGAGACCCATTGGTCGTCAATATTGGAAATTATAGGATTTTGAAGGCTTCTTTTTTCCCATGCTCCCTCCAAGCCCAGAAGCTTATTCTTACTCTGGCCGCCCACTACAATTCATCTGTTTGGACCATCATACTCATTGCCTCAGTCCCAACCAGGTACCCAACTCCTATGGTGTCTTTGGATGCCATAAATTTTTAGACAGGTCTGAGAATTCCCCAGTTTGATGATGTAGTCCTCGTCACCCAATCCGAGGTGCTGTAGGACTTTTTGGCCTTGGAACAAATGGCCTAGAAAAATCTAAACAACAACTAGCTGAAGATGCCAAAGAAAGGTTCCAAAAGGATGAAGCTGGAAATCCCCTAATTAGAATTCAAGGAAAGCATATAGATGGGGATCATAGCATTATGTAGGATCTTTGGACAACCCCATGCCCAGGAATTTGTGGCATGGATGTACTACTTCTTGCTCAACATCTCTTCTGGTGAGAAATACTTTGATTGGGCTACCATCATCTCAAATCATGTGGACTCCCAAGTCCTCCAAGTCACCCAAACCTATAAATTCTACATGATGTCCTATGTTCTCTGGGCTCTAGCATAACAATGACCGATCACAAACGGGCTACTCATAGAAGGTGTACTCAGAGTTGGTCCAGGCCAAAAGGCTCCCTGGGATTATTTCCCACAAATCAAATGGGAGGCTAGTTTTCTCAGCTTCTATCGAGTAAATGATGCCTTCATTTACTACAACCTCCTCACACCTACCCAAGATGCTGGGTACCACCTCTCTAAGGAGGTGATGGATTTGGTCAAAAGTTATGGCCACTACTACATCAAGTTCCAACAACACTGAAACTTTTTTTTGACATATTTTACGTCCAGGAGCAAAATTGAAACTTTAAATTAATATTTCAAACGAACTCAGATCTTCATGAAATTTAAAATGGAAGCATTTGACATCAAAATATTAGGTGGGTTTTCCTCTGATTAAGAAAAATTGAACCTTTAACTTAATATTTAAAATGAGCTTTGATCTTCATGAAATTTAAATTGGAAGCATTTGACATCAAAATATTAGGTGGGTTTTCCACTGTGTTATGCCCTGCATACCCGTCCCTACATTTTCCCCTTTTCTTTTCACTTTTTACTCCTGCCTTGTTTTGTTTTTATTTGTTTTCCCTCCAAGTTTTTCTTCCATGAGGTTTTCTTTTCTTTTTTCTTTTGTCTTCTTGTGTCTCTGGGACCCGGTCCCAGAGTTTGTTCTTCCCAGAGCCAAATTCCAGACTCTGGGATTCTCTTCAACTATGTCTTGTTTCATGGGAAGGCATAGTTACATGGAATCCCTGGGCCCGGAGTCAGAGGTCTATGTATTCAGAGTTTGTAGAGAATAATATAACTTATTTTTACCCTAGGGGTATAAATAGAAGTTACCTATCATTTTCATAGTTACCGTGATTAAAATATTTGGTGCATTCAGAGTGAATTAAAGTGAATTAAGGTGCATTAAACAAATTTTTCTCCCATGCTTAATACTTCATTACCAGTATTTTGCAGTGCTCATTTGTGGTGATTCTCAAGGCTATCTTGTTGAAGGGCACTTCCCATGCTCACCTTCTCCATGTCTTTGCATTTTTAGGTAGGCTCTAGGCACATGTCTTTCCGTTCTTTCTGGTTCTGGTTTGTTTTGGGTTTTCTTTTCTTTCAGTTTTTCATTTGCCTCTGGTTTTGTTTGGGGTTTTTGTCTCTAGTTCTGTCTTTTGGTTGCCTCCTGCTAGTAGGTTGGCACTGAAAGAGGGTTGTTCACCCTCTGCATAGTTTTAGTTCAAGCTAGTTTCCCATGCACTGTAGAGTTGTGTAGTTGTTTTGTATATTGTGTAAATTTCTATAAATAGTGTTTATATGTTTCAGCCCTTGGCCCTCTATAATCTAATTTTTTTTTATGTATATCCTTCCAGTATCTTTCTGATCTCATAGTTTCCTTTCCCATGTTTTCCAAATTCATGAGCTCACCTTCTCGCACGACAAAATACCGCCTGGTTCAGAGTTGGCTCCTTGCTGGTTTCAACCATGTTGGTTTTCCTCTCTCTGCCATTGAGTTAGTCTTAATGGTGAATTTATTTCCCATGCATGCATTCAAGTCCAGCAAATTTCCTTTCACTTCACACACATTTGAATAGTTTTTGGCATCATTGCAATAACTCATATTCATTACATGGCCATGTGACACCCACATTAGCCTAGTATGACTCATCTTCAAGCCATGTCACCAAATGGCTAGTTTTCAAACTCTGAGTCCTATGTCCTCTTCAGCTCCTATTTTACTTGTATCATATGTACTAGAATCCCCAGAGGCCCGGATGTTGGTCAGCTTCCTCAGTTTTTATTATACACACATCTTTCCAAGATTTGATAAACTAACTCTTGCAGGTGCAAATGTGACGATAAGATCTCCAGAGCCTGGAGTAGCATTTTATCTTATATAAATACTGATGGTTGCCTTACCTTGAAGGTTATTAACACCACACTCATCATGTCAAAGGCATATGCATCTTCTCCACTTGGGAGTCCAAATCTCCCCACCACAATAGTTACTAGGAAAGACATCAGAACTAAAATTGAGAGGGCCCTAGAAAAGATCCCCCTAACCATGAAGTACTTGAAGGAAAATACTATCATGGGATCAAAGATTGATTCCAAGGTTCATTTGATCACCCACACCAGCGTCAGAATGTGGGCGGAAATGCAAGGCCTAGTGAAAATGATGTATATCCAATGGATGGCTGGAGACCCATTGGCCGTCAATATTGGCAATTCTGGGATTCTGAAGGTTGCTTGCTTCCCATGCTCCATCTAGGCCCCAGAGCTTATTCTTACTCTGGCCACCCACTACAATTTGTCCATCCGAGCCATCATTCTTGCTGCCTTGTTCCTGACTGGATACCCAACTCCTATGGTGTCTTTGGATGCCACAAATTTTCAGACAGGTCTGGGAATTCCCTAATTTGATGATGCAGCCATCATCACCCAATCCAAGGAATTATAGGAATTTTTTGCCTTGGAACAAATGGCCCAACAATATCTAAACAACAACTAGATGAAGATGCCAAAGAATGATTCCATAGGGATGAAGCTGGAAATCCCCCTATCAGAATTCAAGGAAAGCATATAGATGGGGATCATAGAATTATGTAGGATCTTTGGACAACCCCATGCCTAGGAATTTGTAGCATAGATGTACTACTTCTTGCTCGGCATCTCTTTCGATGAGCAATACTTTGATTGGGCTACCATTATCTCAAATCATGTGGACTCCCAGCTCCTCCAGGTCACCTGGACCTCTAAATTCTACATGGTGTCCTACATTCTCTGGGCTCTTACACAATAGTGACCCATCACAAATAGGCTACTCAGAGCAGGTGTACTCAAAGTCAGTCTGGGCCAAAAGGTTCCCTAGGATTCTTTCCCATAATTCCAATGGGAGGCTATTTTTCTCAGCTTTTGTTGAGTAAATGATGCCTTCATTTACAACAACCTCCTGACACCCACCGGGGATGCTGGGTACTGCCTCTCTAAGGGGGCAATGGATTTGGTTAGAATTTATGGCCACTACTACATCCAGTTCCAACAACACACTTATATTCAGGTAACTGGATTCTCTGGGAAACCCTATCTCCTTCCCCAGTATTGCGGGGATAGAATCATTCTTTTAGAGTTCTACTGGCAGATGATGGACCTACACGCCTTCTTTACATTGAAGAAGGTCATCAATGTCCCATTCCCATTTTTGTGTGGGAATTATACGTGTAGCCTCACCATGGAAAGGGAGGTAGATAATGAACTGAAAAGCCTAGGACTAATGGAATTCCACCATGCCCGAAAGAACTATGATCCTCTAGGCAAGTTTTCCATAGCACTTCCCTGAGCAGTCTCGCCACACGAAGAAGATATCAAAGATTTTTGGGTGGAATGTCAAGACAGTTTTGTTCTCTGGGCCCGACAACATTCACAGATGAGCAAGGGACTCATCAAGACGCTTGACCTTCAGAATTTCCTGAAGGTTTTTTTAGAAGATAGGCCGCTAAAGGACCTAGCATACAAAGGACAGGGATTGGACAAGTTAGATCTGCCTCTGGTGGATTGGGCCACCCTGGAAGACTTGACGATCGAGGGAGTATGTCACCCTATTTTGGAGGCAAGTCACTAATATTTTTCCCGGGTGTGTCCCAAGAGCACCTAGAAGAAACCAATGGTCTGAAAGGCCATTCCATCTTCCACCACCGCTGAACCTATCATGAGAAAAGGGAAATAAAAAGAGGGCACCCTAGCCAAGGTGCCTCCCCAAGGCCCCACCCCTTTGATGGTACAATTGCAACAACAAATGGAGTCGGTGAGGCAGGCCAGCCAGCGAATAAGCACATAGATATCTTCTGGCCTCCTTGTAACTCCAATGGTGTTTGCTTGCCCTGTGGGATCTCCATCATTGGCTGCAATGATGAACAGACAGAATTTCACCGTGGAAGAGTCTACTAGTATTTTAGAGACCACGATTCCACTGAAAAGAAAGAAGAAGAAAAGGGTAACCCCTACCCCAAGTGCGGCCACTAGCCCTAGTATGACGGATGTGCCCCCAGTTGACGTTAGTTTGGATTCCCCTAAACTTGAAGAGATCCCTAATAGTCCTCCCCCACATGATGATTTTGATGATGTGTTTGGGGTAGACAAAATCATGAAGTTGCAAGGGGATATTGGCCAAGAAGTGGAGGAAATTGTTGCTCGGGATAAAGAGGAGATCCTCGCAGAAAAAGAGATCCCAAAAGAAGAAGTTGCATCAGAACAAGAGGCCAAAAAGGAAGCACAAAAGGAGCCTAAGAAAGAGAAGACACCAGCCTGAGAGGCCGAAGATACACCAAGGCAACCCACAGATGAGCAGCTGATCATTGGGGAAACTGGACCTCTAGAATCAACCATACCCCTGTTCATCATGCTCCAGACACCTTTGGTTACTCTAGGTGCTCAAGTGCCCCAAAGCACATTTGGTGAGGTAGTAAAGGCAGCCACATTGTCATACTTTTGCCAGAGACCCCACCCACCTCTAGAAGACATTCTGATGGAGGGAAATGTTCTAGCAGATGAGTCTAATGAAGTCAAAGAACAACAACAGTAGATTGACCAGGAAGTCCCAAACAATGTAAATGTAGGATCAGCTGGCACTGGGAGGGACAAGGAAGTCCCTGAAGATACAAGCAATGTTGAGGCCAGAGAAAAGGTTCTAGACATCACCATAGAAGATGCCAGCATGGTGGAAAATACTGAAGGTTCCAGAGAATGGGAAGAGGAACAAGAATAAGAGAAGGAAAAATAGCTCAAAGAAAATGTAGATTTTGGTAATGCACTACTGGATTCTGAATGGAATTCTAATGCATAGGTCTTGACAGAAAAGCCATCCTAGCCACCCCAATGGCTGGTGGAATCAAAGAAAAGAAAATCCCCAGTAGTCGCATCAGGCATTTCACTCTCCTTGTTTGAGATGATGGCCAAAAATACAGAAGCTCATAAGCCTAAGAAGGCACAAACATTCCATACCCTCAAGACTGGACCAACAGGAAACATAGTTGTGACTATTGTGAAACCTCCTCCAGATGCAGACAATAAACAATGACTTGTGGACCCTTAAGTTTGATAGGTCCCGATCCAAGCAAGGTTGTGGGGCCAGAGTGGAATTGATCAACCCATGGGGTAAATCCTTCCTTGCATCTTATAGGCTGCAGTTCAATTACACAAATAGTTTCATAGAGTATGAGGCTTTGGTCCTTGGGCTCTTATTCACATTAAGAAAAGGAATCACTCACCTCCGAGCCCTGGGTGATTTAGAGTTGATCGTTAAGAAGGTTTGGAATCAATACACCTATCACGACAAAAGGCTGGCCGCATATCACAACCGAGCATGTAGCCTTATCAAAGATTTTGATGCCTTTGGCATTGAACTTATTCTCGAGAGATGGAATTATGTTCTGGATGCCCTTGCTATTTCTTCTAGCACACTAGAGCCAATGACTGGCTCCCAACTCCAAAAAATTTCTGTTGAGATGATCCCCACCATGCCCACTCTAGACAATGTCACTAGTTTTTGGTCTTTGAGGATGACCAGTATATCATGGCCTTTATGGCCAATGTTGATGTTTTCAAGGACCAGAGAGTGGAAGAAAGAGATCATGATGATACTAGGAAGGGTGATGAAGACAATGGGATCATGGACCTACCAACCAACACCATCCCTAAGGAGATGGTTGCACTTGAATGAATCTTTGAATTAGACCCTTGGGGCCAGGAAAATATATCATCCTCCTCTGAGGGAGGAAAATTTGAGAAAATAAATGTCAGCTAGCCTGGTGAAGAGAAAATGGTACACATTGGCACCTCCTTCTCCCCTGAGGAGAAGGAGAAGATTCTCACGGTTCTCTAAGAATACATTGATGTAATCACGTGGGGATATGAGGATTTGAAAACCTATGATACATCCATTATGACTCATACTGTTCCACTCAAACCAGACGCTAAGAATTTTTGGCAAAATCAATGATCTGTCAACCCATTGATCAAGCCTCTAAATTATCAAGAGGTTCAAAAACTACTGTCAGCCCGGATAATCTTTCCAATCCAGCATACTACGTGGGTTTCTAACCTAGTCCGTGTGAGGAAGAAAAGTGGAAAGATCCACCTTTGCATGGATTTTGTAAAATTTAAAGAAGGCCTCCATGAAAGATAATCACCCTCTCCCCTCATTGGATGAGGTATTGCAAATTGTGAACGGATTACAAATGATGTCTTTCCTGGATGGGTACTCCAGGTATAACCAAGTCATGGTTAAATATAAGGATAGAGACAAAATGGCATTCACCACCAAGTGGGGAATGTTTGCCTACCAAAGAATGCCCTTTGGCCTGATCAACATAGGGGCCACATTCCAAAAGAATATGGACATTGAATTTGAGCACCTTTTGAACCGGTGTATAATCATCTACATAGATGATTTGACCATCTTTTCCTGGGACATGCGTGATCATTTCTCCCACCTCGCCCAAATTTGTGAGAGATGTTGATGGTATGGAATATCCCTCAAACCTAAGAAATGCATATTTAGGGTCACTGAAGGGAAGTTACTCAAGAATATTTTCTCCAAGAAGGGTATATCCATTGACCCAAAGAGATTTGAAGCATTGTTAAACCTACAAATGCTCAGCAGCAAGAAGGAAATGAGGTCTTTCTTTGGGAAGATAAACTTTGTCAGGCGATTCATCACTGGATTTTCCAAGATCGTAAAACCACTCAATGAAATGATGAAGAAGGAAACTAAGATTGAGTGGAGTCTAGAGGCAAATTGGGCATTCACCCAGATTAAGAAAACCATCTTGGAGGCACTAGACTTGGCTATTCTAGACTATTCCCTCCCCTTTTACATATATTCCTCTACCTTGCCACATTCTATCGCGGTAGTATTGACCTATAAAATTGAAGTGGAAGAATGACTGATAGCTTTCATGACCTCCCCCTTTAAGAATGTCAAGGTCCGGTATTCACCTTTGGAAAAGAAGGCCTTTGCACTTGTCCGCGCCATGAAGAAATTTCAGCATTATATTATCTGAAGCAAAGTGCATGCTATGATCCTGGACCAGGTAGTAAAATCCCCAATAATGCAGAGTGAATTGGGTGAAAGATGGGGGAAATGGATGGCCATCCTCCAAGAATATGATTTAGAAATGTAACCCATGAAGATAGTTCGAGGACAAGGACTATGTAGAGCGATGGCAGAAGGAACTCTCGAGATTGAATGTCAGACATGTGCAGTGGAGTCCATCACTCAGGAGCCATGGTACACAAACCTGGTGTACTTGTTGTTGAATAATAGATGTCTAGAGGGATTTCCTCCAAACAAATACATGCCCTATGATTGAAAAGTGCACACTTTATGATAAAAAATGCCATGCTTTTTTGTAGGAACTATGAGGGAGTGTACCTCTGGTACATCGATAGGGTTCAAGCTGAAAAGATAGTTGAAGAATTTCATAGGTAGTTTGGAATCAGGCATGGCTCAACTAACACCACTACCCATTAGATCCTCTAGGCTGGATACTATTGGCCTTGTATCTTTAAAGATGTCTACGCCCACATTAGGAAATGCCACACTTGGAAGACCATGGGACATCATGAGCGGAACCCGACTATGCCCTTACATCCAACCTTCGAAGCTAGACCTTTTTTCCCAATGGGTATTTGACTTTATCAGGGAAATCAACCCCAAATTGTCTACCAACCACTGATACATCTTGACCGCCACCGATTATTACACCCGATGGTCTAAAGCAATCCCTTGCAAAAACAACATGACAGATGTAGTCATAAAATTCTAGGAAGAAAAAAGCGTCACAGGATTTGGGAAGCCCTTTGCTATAGTATGTGATCACTTTGAAGTTCTCCAACAACTATTACCCTCAGGGGAATGGTGTTGCTGAATCAACCAACAAAAATTTTCTTGAAGTGATCAAACATCTATTAGATCAGAACCCCCAGGACTGGCACCAAAAGATGAGATTTTCTCTCTAGGTGGATCGTATTCAAATTAAGGAAGCCTTGGGGACATCCCCATTCCATTTGGTTTATGGATAGAACCCATTGTTCCCCATTAACTTGCAGATCCTGGTTTTACAATTTATGCAGGAATTTAGCAACTGGGACAACATTATGGAGGTTTGGCTCCTAAATTTTGTGCGAATGGAAGACCAAAGAGATGCCACCCTTGAACACTTTGTGCATCATCAAGTAGTAGTGAAATGATGGTTTTACTAAAGAGCCTAGTATAAGGCCTTCCAGATCTTGGACTTGGTCCTTTTGTGGGACAAGGCCCGGGAAAATAAAGGAAATCATACCAAATTCCAATGGCTCTATCTTGGACCATACTTGATATCTAAGATCTATGGGGAAAATACTTATCAGCTCAACACCATGACCAGGGAAGCTATTCCATTTCCCATCAATGGACAATTTCTCAAGCATTATTTTGAATGAGGTATGTTTGTCCAAAATTGTATTTTATGTAAAGTCCTACGTGTAAATATCCTTCCCGGTGCTCTGTTTGGGGTGCCTTGTCTTGTAAATAGTCTTGTTGGCTGTCTTTGGGACCGCCCCTTTTCCTTTTTTTTTTTGGCTTCATTCTATCTTTCTTTCAGGTTCCCAGTGTTTTTCCCTCCTTTTTGTAGACCGGTATGCCTCGCATAACATCTACTCTCTGGGATGGTATCTTTTGCATTTTGGGTGAACTTGGAATCTATTGTTAGCATGGTGGAATTGGTTTGTGCTCCAGAGTTATTTTTTAAGTTTGGTAACAGGGTATGATTAATCTTCATCAGATTCATCTCCCAGAAGTAAAGAAATTAGTTAGATCAAAAATCAAAGGAACAAGTAATCGGACACACCGAGACTAGTTCGGTTGCACTAGTTTGTTGACCCAAGTCTGAAAAACATTTAAATTCTTTCCAGGTCCAGAGTTTTTCTCCCCTAATTAGCAATTTAAAGTGGATGGAAAGGTGAAAGAAGTACCATTGTTAAAATTATCTAATCTAAGGTTAAAGGTGAAAGGAGTACCGCCTTCCCATCTAGAAAAAAGAATGAAATAAAGAGAACTAAAGGGGTGGAGAAATTCTAGTATTTGGGGGAAACAAGCAAATTCAATGACATTGGTTTGATATATTTAGTACCTCTTCTATACTTCTCCTAGAGGTCATTGGCTTGATTTTATTTTCAATAACATACTTAACAACTGACGAAAGACCAACAATTGTATCATGTATGGGCCAGATTTTCTCAGACGCTTCACACCTTACAAGTAGGATGCTCCAAGTAATGATTGATTCCATTTTTGCTAACCAGAGACTCTATAGTTCTCAAATGCACTAAGGCATTCATTCTAGATATTCACCATTTGTTATGCCCTGCATACCCATCCCTACATCTTGTAGGCAAAATTTTGGGTCCCCCTTTCCATTTCAAATTTTGCTCCTGCCTTAGTTTCTTTTTCTTTGTTTTCCCTCTGGGTTTTTCTTCCACAAGGCTTTCTTTTCCTTCTACTTTTGTCTTCTTATGTCTCTGGGACCCAACCCTCGAGTTCATTCTTCCCAAAGCTAGATTATGGACTCTAGGATTCTCTTCAACTATGTTGTCTTTCGCGGGAAGGCATAGTTACATAGAATCCCCAGGCCCGGAGTCTAGAGGTCTACCTATTATGGTGTTTGCAGAGAATAATGTAACTTATTTTTACCCTAGGGGTATAAATAGAAGTTACCTGTCATTTTCACAGTTACCACGATTAAAATATTTGGTGCACTTAGGGAGAATTAAAGTGAATTAGGGTGAATTAAACAACTTTTGCTCCTGTGCTTAACAGTTGATTACCAATGGTTTGCAGTGCTCATTCACGGTGATTCTCCAAGCTAGCTTTTTGAAGGGTGCTTCCCATGCTCACCTTCTCCCTATCTTTTAATTTTCAGGTAGGATCTTGGCCCTTGTCTTTCCATTCTTTCTGGTTCTGGTTTGTTTTGGGTTTTGTTTTCTTTCTTTTTTTGTTTGCCTCTAGTTTTGTTTGGGGTTTTCATCTCTAGTTTTGTGTTTTGGTTGCCTCCCACTAGTGGGTTGGCACTGGAAGAGGGTTGTCTTCCCTCTACATAGTTGTAGTTCAAGCTAGTTTCCCATGCGCTATACATTTGTGTAGCTATTTTGTATATTGTGTAAATTTCTTTAAATAGCATGTATATGTTTCAACCCTCAGCCCTCTGTACTCTACTATATTTTGATGAATATCCTTCCAGTATCTTTCCAAGCTCATAGTGCCCTTTCCCATGTTTTCCAAATTTGTGAGCTTGCCTTCTCACATGACAAAATACCCCCTGGTTCAGACTCATCTCCTTGCTAGTTTCAACCATGGCAGTTTTCCTCTCTTCGCCATCAAGTCAGTCTTAATGGAAAATTTATTTCCCATGCATGCATTCAAGTATAGAAAAGTGGCTTCCACTTTGTGCACATTTAGATAGTTTTCAGTGTCATTACCATAACTCATATTTATTACATGGCCATGTGACACCCACGTCAGCCTAGTATGGCTCATCTTCAAGCCATGTCACCAAAAAGTTAGTTTTCAGACTCTGGGTCCTATTTCCTCTATGGCTCCTATTTCACTGGTATCATATGTGCTGGAATCCATGGACGCCTAGATGTTGGTCAGCTTCCTTAGTTTTTATTATAGACACATCTTTCCAGGATTTGAAAAACTAACTCTTGTAGGTGTGAATGCGATGGTAAGATCTCTGAATCCTAGAGTAGAATTTTATCTTATATAAATACTGATGGTTGCCTTGCCTTGTAGGTTATTAACACCACACTCATCATGTCAGAGGCATCTACATCTTCCCCACCTGGGAGTCTAGATCTCCCCACGATGGCAGTTACCAAGGTAGTCATCAGAACTTAAGTTGAGAGGGCCCTAGAAAAGCTCCTCCTAACCAAGAAGTACTTGAAGGAAAATACTATCAAGGGATCAAAGATTGATTCCAAGGTTCAGTTGATCATCGAAACTAGCATCAGAATGTGGGAAGAAATGCAAGCCCTGGTGAAAATGATGTATATCCAATAGATGGTCGGAGACCCATTAGCCATTAATATTGGCAATTATAGGATTCTAAAGGCTGCTTGCTTCCCATGCTCCATCTAGGCCCCGAAGCTTATTCTTACTCTGGCCGCCCACTAAAATTCATCTGTCCAGACCATCAAGCTCACTGCCTCAGTCCTGACCAGGTACCCAACTCCTATGGTGTCTTTGGATGTTGTAACTTTTCAAAAAGATCTCAGAATTCCCCAGTTTGGTGATATAGTCGTCATCACTCGATCTGAGGTGCTACAGGAATTTTTGGCCTTCGAACAAATGGCTTGGAAAAATCTAAATAAAAATTGGCTAAAGACGCTAAAGAAAGGTTCCAAAAGGATGAAGCTGGAAATCCCCTGATTAGAATTCAAGGAAAGCATATAGATGGGGATCATAGAATTATGTAGGATCTTTGGACAACACCATGCCTAAGAATTTGTGGAATGGATGTACTACTTCTTGCACAACATCTCTTCCAGAGAGAAATACTTTGATTGGGCTACCATCATCTCAAATCATGTGGACTCCCAATTCCTCCAGGTCACCCAGACCTCTAAATTCTACATGATTTCCTACATTCTCTGGGCTCTGGCACAACAATGACCCATCACAAATGGGCTACTCACAGAAGGTGTACTCAGAGTCAGTCCGGGCCAAAAGGCTCGCTGGGATTATTTCCCACAAATCCAATGGGAGGTTAGTTTTCTCAGCTTCTGTCGAGTAAATGATGCCTTCATTTACTACAACCTCCTCACACCCACCCGGGATGCTGGGTACCACCTCTCTAATGAGGTGATGGATTTGGTCAGAAGTTATGGCCACTACTACATCCAATTCCAACAACACACTTATATTCGGCTAACCAACTTCTCCATGAAACCCTTTCTTCATTCCCGGTATTGCAAGGATAGAATCATTCTTTTGAATTTCTATCGACAAATGATGGACCTGCATGCCTTCTTTACATTGAAGAAGGTCATCAATTTCCCATTCCCATTTTCATGCGGGAATTATATGTGTAGCCTTGCTATGGCTAGGGAGGTAGATAATGAATTGAAAAGTCTGGGACTATTGGAATTCCACCACACCTGAAAGAACTATGATCCTCTAGGCAAGATTTCCATAGCACTTCCCCGGGCATCCCCACTGCATGAAGAAGATATCAAAGATTTTTGGGTGGACTTTCAGGATAGTTTTAATCTCTGGGACTGACATAATTTGCGGATGAGCAAGGGAATCATGAAGATGCTTGACCTTCTGACTTTCCTGAAGGGTTTTTCAAATGATGCACCCTAGAGGACCTAGCATACAAAGGAAAGGGATTGGACAAGTTAGATATTCCTCTGGTGGATTGGGCCACCTTGGAAGACTTGAGGATCGAGGGAGTATGTCAACCTAGTTTGGAGGCAAGTCACCAGTATTTTGCCTGGGTGTGTCCCAAGATCACCTGGAAGAAACCAATGGTCCAAAAGGCCATTCCATCTTCTGCCACTACTGGAACTAGCATGAGAAAAGGGAAAGAAAAAGAGGGCACCCTAGCTAAGGTGCCTCCCCAAGGCCCCACCCCTTTGATGGTATAATTGTAACAAAAAATGGAGTCAACGAGGCTAGCCAACCAACGGATAAGCACACAGATATCTTCCAGCCTCCTCATAACTCCAATGGCATCTGCTCACCCGGTGAGATCTCTGTCATTGGCTGCGATGATGAGAAGAAAAAATTTCATCGAGGCAGAGTCTACCGGTATTTTAGAGACCAGGATTCCACTGATGAGAAAGAAGAAGAAAAGGGTAACCCCTACCCCAAGTGCAACCACTAGCTCTAGTATGCCAGATTTTCCCCCAGTTGATGTTAGGTTGGATTCCCCTAAACTTGAAGAGATCCCTGAAAGTCCTCCCTATACGATGATTTTGATGATGTGTTTGGGGTAGACAAATTCATGAAATTACAAGGGGATATTGGCCAAGTGGTGGAGGAAATTTCCACTCATGATAAAGAGGAGATCTCTGTAGAAAAGGAGATCCCAGAAGAAGAAGCTGCATCAGAACAAGAGGCTCAGGAGGAAGCATTAAAGGATCCTGAGAAGGAGAAGACACCAACCTGAGAGGCTGAAGATACACCAAGGAAACCCAAAGAAGAGTAGTCAATGCTTTGGGAAACTGGACCTCTAGGATCAATCGTACCCCCATTCATCATGCTCCAGATGCCTTTGGTTACTCTAGGTGATCAAGTACCCTGGAGCACATTTGGTGAGGTAGTAACAGTGGCCGCATTATCAAACTTGGGCCAGAGACCCCACCCACCTCTAGAAGACATTCGCATGGAGGGAAATGTTTGAGCAGATGAGGCTAATGAAGCTAAAGAACAACAACAGCTGACTGACTGGGAAGTCCCAGACAATGTAAATTTAGGATTAGCTGACACTGGGAGGGACAAGGAAGTCCCTAAACATACAAGCAATTTTGAGGCTAGAGAAAAGGTTCCAAACATCACCATAGAAGATGCTAGCATGGCAGAAAATATTGAAGGTTCCAGAGAATGGGAAGAGGAACAAGAACAAGAGAAGGAGAAAGAGCTCGAAGAAAATGTACATTCTGGGAATGCACCACCAAATTCTGAAGGGAATCTCGATGCACAGGTCTTGATAGCAAAGCCATCCTAGCCACCCCAATGGCTGGTGGAATCAAAGAAAAGAAAAGCCCCAGTAGTCGCATCTAGCATTCCACTCTCCTTGGTCAAGATGATGGCCAAAAATGCAGAAGTTCATAATCCTAAGAAGGAACAAATAGTCCATACCCTCTAAAGTGGACCAATGGGAAACATAGTTTCAACTATCGTGACACCTCCTCCAGATGTAGATGCAATGGCCATAAGGCCCGAGGACTACAACATCGTAGAAGTGGTGCTGGGGAGGAGAGACAAGCAAGGTGAAATAGACTTGCTAAGGGAGGCCACCAAAGTAGTAGAGGTCAGATATATCAAGCAGGGCTAGAAGTTGAAGGAGGAGAGAGAGACTAAGGCCAATCTTCTCGCACTCCTGGCAAAACTTACATGGCCTTTGGCCAAGATCCACTCAGAAGCCTCTTCCTCCAGATTGTCACTTGCATAGGGTGACATGGATTCTCTCTAGGCCATGAAAAAGAAGGAGCAGGAAGTAGATGGGTGGGCCACCGAGAAGGTAGCTTCCATAAGAAAATGTCTAGTGGCATCCCTCCTAGATCTTTATCAAATTGATGTACTTATTAGCCAAGCAAATGGCTCCACTCTAGTATGGGGCAATACTTTGTAAAATATGAAAAGTGGAAGGTCAGGATGGAAGAAATTCATAACATTAGAGAAGAAGCCGCCACAAAGGAGGGAAATTTGGGAGACAAATTATATGATTCCCTCCAGGCCCAGTACTCTAGACTTGGCCTCAAAATTGAGGTATGCAAGGAGCTGGTTAAGGCCTTGAAAGAAAAGGTGACAATGGCTCAATATCCCTTGGGCCTATTTTAGGCATTTGTGGCTGGACTATTGCAAGTCGATCCCTTCACCACTGGAATGTGCACCCTGGAGGACTACATCCTTAGCAAGTTTTATGAAGGGATGGAATCCCTATATCCAGCTGCCAAATATTTTGACTAGGGAAGGTTATCTAGACTATCCAAGACAATGATCTGGGTGCATGATGCCATAAAAATGGTGGATGAATTCTAGAACTGGGCTGGAGATGTTGAGGAAAAATTAGAGGTTGTTTGCAGTCGATGGGATAGTATTAAAAATATAGATGAAGAAGGCATAAGCTAGGTGTTGGGGACATTGAAAAACAATAAGGAACAATAAAGTTCTCTAGAGCCCGAAGAATTCCATCAACCATGTATCGGTTGTATTCTTTATTCTTTGGGGCGTAAGCTTCTCGATCCTAGAGTTCCGGGTCCATTTTTTTTTGAATTCTTTAAGGTGACCCGTGTCTCGGTTCCCAAAGCTGACTGGTCACTTTCAAAGTAGTTAATAAGGGTGTCAGAAAGTAGGTAACTGCAACAAGGCACATAGACTTAGAGGATTATTCTGATAAATGGTCTTCACAAGGCGCCACTCCAAAGAAAAACCTAGCGCATTGGAGATAGGGAGTCGCTTTTCCATTAATGAGGCATGTAGCCTCGATCCTTGGGGGATCAAATTTCTTCTTTTCTCCTCCTAGCTCTCTTCTCAAGGTTGATTCTTCCACTTCACCTTTATTGTCCCATTCTTCTAAAATGTAAGACCTTTTCCGTCTTGAGGTCTTTTGTAGTGTGGTGCAGGTAGTACTGGCCAATGAAAATAGTATTATATAGTTAAGTGTAAAATAAGTTAGGTTAGTTTTAGGTCAAAACTTGTGTATAAATAATAAGTCCAACCTCATTCCAAGGGTCAAAAAAATTGATATTTTGTAGTCCATAGATAATAGCATTTCAAATTTTCTCAGTTCTTAGTTGCAGAGCTCAATGCTCCTCAGTTGTTAGAGATCTTTAGTAGCTAGATGCTCCCTTGGAGCCACCATTTTTGTACACACCAGTGCTTGCTAGAAACATGGTAATGAAGAAGGAAGTGTTCTATCAATGATGTTGTTAGCATTCTGATCTCCAAATTAATGATATTTTGTGTTGAATGTTCTTTATGTCCCCTGCTCTAATATTTTAAGTAGATTAACGACCTTCTTTTCCTTCATTATTGATTAAATATGCACTAATGGTTTTGTATTTCTTCAGTACTCAGAGTAGCACATTAGAGCATGGTTGATGTCTTGAATGTTTAGTATAACTATAGATAGATGAAATACTTCTAACCCTGATCTATCTTTTGAAATTTATTTGTCAAAGTTAATGAATGCTTGCAGGAAACCCCACTTACCTTAATCCCTAGAGAAGACGAGCCAAGATAACTAGCTATCCCCCCAAACAAAATAGTCACATTCCCAACTGAGCCCCCACACTATCAAGACCCGACTCTCATGTGCTTGAAGGCCCAGGGAATCCCATTTCCCTGGAGAACCTATATAAGAGAATTTGGGCGGTACCCCGGTACCCGGTGACAACTTGGATCTGTTGCCAGACCTGGTCACAAAGACCCATCAACACACTGATTATGTAAAATTAAAACTTGAAATTAATATTTCAAATGAGCTCGGATCTCTGTGAAATTTAAAATAGAAGCATTTTACATCAAAATATTAGGTGGGTTTTCCTCCGATTGAGAAAAATTGAAACTTTAAATTAATATTTCAAATGAGATCCAATCTTTATGAAATTTAAAATGGAAGCATTTGACATTAAAATATTAGGTGGGTTTTCCTCTGATTGTGTCAAACTAAAACTTTAAATTAATATTTGAAACTTTAAATTAATATTTTTATGTCAAATGCTTCCAATTTAAAATAGAAGCATTTGACATCAAAATATTAGGTGGGTTTTCCTCTGATTGAGCAAAATTGAATGTTTAAATTAATATTTCAAATGAGCTGCAATGTTTGTGAAATTTAAAATGGAAGCATTTGACATCAAAATATTAGGTGGGTGAAAGGTAGAAAATGACGTTAATAAAATAAGAGTGTTTTGATACTCAAATCACTTATCACCTTACATTTAATGTTTAGAGTGGAGGGATAAATAAGACATTCCCCTTTATTCTCAAATGCAGAAAGGAAGGATCCAAATTGATCAACCCAAAAAGGAACAATGCATAAATGAGTCAATCTATTGGAAATAAGAATAAATAAGGAGATCCTAGGTTTCCCTCTTAAAATGTGTGTGAATAAATGTAAATGTGTGATAGATTTAGAATGATTAAGGATTTGAATTGAAATGGATAGGAGGAATTTACCAACCTTAAAGAAATGCAGATCTAAATTAAGAATGTTGTTTTGTGGGGTCTGTACTATGTTTCTAGAAAATCTGAAGTATGATCTAGAATCAGAAGGTAGAGACAAAAAAAACCCCAAAATTTTTTTTTGATCCAACACCATCTTATGGAAAGGTCAACCTTGACCGACTAATCCCACCCCTGACCCAATAATCTTGACCATGACCTACACAGGTTTGACAAAAAATCTATTCGTGGATCCTGGAAGTTGGCCAAAAAGGGTATCCAAATCTGGGTTCAAATCCACAGTCCCAAACCTGTATCTCCAAGAAAAAGAGGTTTGTTTGTTTGGGAGGAGGGGTTTGCCTTAGTCAAACCCTAATTTAGGAATTAACCTTGAAATCAATAAATTATAGAACGCTAGCAAGTAGCAGAATTGAATCTACGAATGAAGCTATGACATTGAATAGATATTTCAATGTAATTCAAATGTAAGAAAATATGTGAATATGAAAGCTTAGAATCAATAGAAACCATAAACCTCCATGATTGTATGCTTGGAATCCACCTTGAAGAGAATGAATGAGTCTTGAGGATGCACAAAGGATCTTGAAAGAAGATCACACCACCATGATGGCTAGATCTAGGGTTTGAATGATGAATCTTGAATGTTTGAACTTAATCCCTTCAAAGGCTTGAAAGCTTGAATCCTTGATCTTCAATGGAGAACTTGAATGCTTGAGAGGAAGAATTAAACACCTTGAAATCTTGTAAATATGTAGAACAATGGATGCTTGAACCTTTTGCTTCTTGACTAAATCTTGGTCAGAGCTTTTTTCACTTAGAAGACTTAGAGAAAATGAGAGAGAAAGGCTTCCTTTTATATGAAACTAGGGCAAAATATTATAGAGAGGATGACATAGGAGAATAAAATTCTAATTAGATACATGCCACTAGAAGAGGATCTATATTAAATACAATTTAGGATTTTTCGCTTCAAAACCCAAAACAGCTGACCCGAAAGCGGGAAAATGAATTTCTGATTTTCTCTGAAAGCCGACAAGCTTCCAGATTTGAGAGAGGGATCTAGGTCAAGGTTGAGGTCAACCCTGACCTAGTTCAAGGTCAAGGTTGACCCTAACCTAGGTCAAGTTTTAGGTTTACCTTTACCCAGGGGGTCAGAACCCCTGGAGAATGTGCTAGGTGGGATAGAAGGTTCCCGGAGAGGCCCAATCAGGGTCCTAAATAGGCAAAGAAGTAGAGGATGATGTAGAAATGAGGGTAAAATATGATGGTGATCAAAAACATCCCTTAAGGAGGGATAAACATTCTTATCATGAAAGTGCTTCCATTTTAAGATGATACATTAAGCCCCCACTTTAGCGGAAGTATGGAAATTGAACATGCTTGCAGTAAAGTTAGAAGAAAGACTCTAGTGGATCACAACGAGGTAGAACATCATTAAGTCAAGGACATGAGCCCATAGAAAGAGGATTATAACTCAAAATACATGCATAAAAATATGGAAATAAATAGCAATCAATCATAGAAACATACATGATTACATAAGGAAGACAAGAGAAACACTATAGATAACATAGCTTCATGATCTAATCCTACTAGCATGAAAGTGAAAGAGAGAAAAGAGATAGTGATTACCTCACCTAGTAAGATGCCCACCTTACTATGAATCACCAAGGAGGGAGAGCCTAATAGGTTCACCCATAAACTATGCTTTGTAATTGTAATGCGTCTTCTGACGGCTTTTGAAAATATCCATAGATCCACATTCTTGTATCACTATGAATATAAAATGTGTCTTTTTAGGATTTAGCAACTTATGTGCGTTACCTTCCAAGGATTTAGCATATTGAAAATTTAAAAGGGTTCGTATCTCTTCAGGAGTTAGCAACTTATGTATGTGTCTTTTCAAGGATTTAGCAAAAATAAAATTAAAAATGTGTGTCCCTTCAGGATTTAGCAACTTATGTGCATTACCTTCCAAGGATTTAGCATGATGCACAATGTAAAGTAATATAAAATATAGTACAAGAGAGACCCTATATATGCTCCCCTCCTTATCATGACTACCTACTAGGTAGGATAAGGAAGAGAAAGAGGATACCTACTTCACAGGGTAAGGAGATATCCATCTTAACAACAATGTACACCATATTCTTAGCAAAGAGTCTTGACCCTTACATCCAAGAGCATAGATAATTGTGAAATGGATATGTCACTTATGGAAAAAAAAAAGGATCCTCAAAAGGGAAGAGATCTTACCATCAAGACCCTCACCATAGAGGAGTGCTTGGGATAAAATGTCATCTTCAAAAGAAAGAAGGACCAAAGATTCAATCATTTAACCCTTTGCAATGAAGAGGAAGAGGAATCTCGGAATGAAGGAGTAAAACTCTAACCCAAAGAAAAGGAAAGAGAAAATAAAGAAGAGATGATGACCTAGGAAAGTCACCTTTTATATAAGAGGGTATCCATAGTTAAAAATATACATCTTTATAAACGAATAATGTTATATAATAAAAAAATGCCACTAAGCTAAGGAAAGTAGATACTTAGATAGAGAAAGAAAGAAAATACCTTGCCCCCTAGGGGTGAAAGCAAGGGATATATCAAATTATATCAAGAAATGTTGTTGTAGAAAACATATATCATGCAAGAAGTGAGAAAGTAACCCTTGTGAGGGATGACACATTATTCAGTTTCCAAGGTGAGAGATTTATCAACCATGGAAACCCAATGTCAAACAATGAAATAGGTTATAATCAAGGACATAGATCCTTAATGCAAACCAAAATTCTCATGTATGATTGGATATCACATAATAGATAGATATTTCTTAACCAAGGAAAAGGGGATCCTGGAAAGATAGAAGAGAAAGATATGACATCCTTGCCCCCCAAGCATAGGAAAAAGGATGAAAGGGAACCAATTTTATCACTCGTAATACTATGCAAGACAACGAGCCCCCAAAGATTAGGCTAACATTGTTTAAATAATATGGAGTTCCATAATAGGAACATAAATGTCATTTAGAGAAAATAGGATTGATATAACTCATTGCCACATGATATATAAATAACTTTACTATCAATGAGATGCCTAATCTTATAATTTAAAGCTTAAAATTCATTAGAGTGATCATGAAATCTATGATAGAAACAAAAAGGAAGAATCTTAAAGTATAGACTATGTTTGTTTTTGTGTTTAGGTATAGTAATCATCTTAACACAAAGGAGCTTAGGCAGAACAACCTCTTGGTCAAATTCCTTCATAGGGTCATCATGTTTTGAAATGTTATTTGAGATGTTGGTAACAATGCTATGTTGTTCAGGATTAAATTCCAATCCATAAGAATGCTCATGCCCCTAATTCTCTAAGGGCATTTGAATTCCATGTTTATGTTGAGTACATCCTTGATTATGGAATCCTTGTTTAACTAGTAAATGATAACCATGACCATAACAAGAAGCCATATGAAAACAAGTCAATTGAACTTCAGTAGTCACTATGTCATCATTAGTATGTTTGATAGATTCACAAGAAGGAAAAATAAAGGAATACATCCTAGGAGAAGATGGGGTAGGATCTTTATTCTCCATAGGATCATCACTAAGAGGGAGAGAATTAAGGGAATTCATATCATTTTCCGCTAATGCCTCATCACTAGAAGGGATCCCAATTAGAGGTATTGTATTAATAATGTTATCTTCTTTCTCTAAAATGTCTAGGTAAGGGGAGTGTGTTTTATAAATAGAGTCATCATCATGTATGAATATTTCATCCCTTAATAAATAACCCTCTTGTATCAAATCATCTTCACAAGGAGATAAATCAATGTTTTTATCCAAGGGTTCATCCCAAAAAGTAGAATCATCCATAATGGCTCCATGAGGAAGAGAGTAATCAACATCCAAATCCAAAGGTTCATCCCAAATAGGAGGATTATCCTCCCTATCAATAAATCACATTGTAGGAGTTCCTAAAGCTTGATCCCTATAGGGGAAAGAATTATATTCTAAAGTAGGTTCATAGAAAAGACATATATTTGGAGAAGAATTAACATCTATCCCTAACTCATTTCTATGGTAAAGGTCAATTGCAGATATTATAGAGGAGGATAAAATAGGAATAAGATCAATGGAGAGATTATTCAAACAAATTTTATCCTCACTTCCATGTACCTCATTAGGGGATCTATCTTGTTTAGCAACAAAAGCCTCATCAAAATATTCAAAACAAAAATCATACATGTTGAGCACAAAGTAATATTACAAGCATGAAAAATGTAAATATTTTTGTATTTTTAAAGAAATTTTGTGATTTTTATGAATTTTGAAATATAAATGAAAGAGAATAAAATAAAACCTACTTCTATATGCATGCAAGATCTAATATGAAATGCAAATCTAACACCAAAAAGAAAGAGTTGTCTATCGTGGGTTCACCAAAATGTAAGGCAAAAAATGATGTTAATAGAATAAGAGTGTTTTGATACTCAAATCACTTATCACCTTACATTTAATGTTTAGAGTGGAGGGATAAATAAGACATTCCCATTTATTCTCAAATTCACAAAGGAAGGATCCAAATTGATCAACCCAAAAAGGATCAATGCATAAATGAATCAATCTATTAGAAATAAGAATAAAGAAGGAGATCCTAGGTTTCCCTCTTAAAATGTGTGTGAATGAATGTAAATGTGTGATAGATTTAAAATGATTAAGGATTTGAATTAAAATGGATAGGAGGAATGTACCAACCTTAAATAATTTCATATCTGAAGAATGTTGTTTTTTAGGGTTTGTACTCTGTTTCTGGAAAATCTAAAGTATGATCCAGAACCGGAATGCAGAGATGAACAAAACCCATAAATATTTTTCTGATCCAACACAATCTTATGAAAAAGGTTGACCTTGACCCACTAATCTCACCCCTGACCCAATAATCTAGACCTTGACCTATACAGGTTCAATAAAAAATCTGTTCACAGATCCTTGAAGTTGGCTGAAAAGGGTATCCAGATCTAGGTTCAAATCCATAGTCCCGAACTTGTATTTGAAAGAAAAAGAGGTTTTTTGTTGAGGGGATGGGTTTTCCTTAGTAAAACCCTGATTTAGGAATTAACCTTGAAATCAATAAAGTATAGAACGCTAGCAAGTAGTAGAATTGAATCTAAGAATGAAGCTATGATATTGAATAGATATGCCAATGTAATTCAAATGTAAGCAAGTATGTGAATATGAAAGCTTGAAATCAATAGAAAACATAAACCTCCATGATTTTATGCTTGGAATCCACCTTGAAGAGAATGAATGAGTCTTGAGGATGCACAAAGGATCTTGAAGGAAGATCACACCACCATGATGGCTAGTTCTAGGGTTTGAATGATGAATCTTGAATGTTTCAACCTAATCCCCTCAAAGGCTTGAAAGCTTGAATCCTTGATCTTCAGTGGAGAAATTTAATTCTTGAGAGGAATACTTGAACACCTTGAAAGTTTTGAAACATGTAGAACAATGGATACTTGAACCTTTTGCTTCTTGACAAAATCTTGGTTAGAGCTTTTTGCACTTAGAAGACTTAGAGAAAATAAGAGAGAAAGGCTTACCTTTATATGAAACTAGGGCACAATCTTCTAGAGAGGATAAAATAGGAGAATTAAATTCCAACTAGACCTATGCCCCTATAAGAGGACCTATATTAAATACAATTTAGGATTTTCTACTTCGGAACCCAAAACAGTCGACCCGAAAGTGGGAAAATGAAATTTTAATTACCTCCAGAAGCCGACGGACCTAGGTCAAGTTTGAGGTCGACCCTGACCTAGGTAAAGGTCAAGGTTGACACTTACCTAGGTCAAGGTTGAGTTTGACCTTAAGCCACGGGATTAGAACCCCTGGAAAATGTGCCATGGTGGGATAGAAGGTGCCTGGAGAAGTCCAATCAGGGTCCTAAATAGGCACAGAAGTAGAGGATGATGTAGAACTGAGCAAACACTATGATGGTGGTTAAAAACATCCCCTAAGGAGGGATAAATGTTCTTCTCATGAAAGAGCTTCCATTTTAAGATGATACAGTGGGTTTACCTCTAATTGTGCAAAATTAAAACTTTTTGTGACACGTTTTATGTCCGGGAGCAAAATTGAAAGTTTAATTAATATTTCAAACAAGCTCCGTTCTTCATGAAATTTAAAATGGAAGCATTTGACATCAAAATATTAGGTGGGTTTTCCTCTAATTGATAAAAATTAAAACTTCTAATTAATATTTCAAACGAACTCCAATCATTGTGAAATTTAAATTGGAAGCATTTGACATTAAAATATTAGGTGGGTTTTCCACTGATTGTGTAAAATTAAAACTTGAAATTAATATTTCAAATGAGCTCGGATCTCTGTGAAATTTAAAATAGAAGAATTTGACATCAAAATATTAGGTGGGTTTTCCTCTGATTGATCAAAATTGAAACTTTAAATTAATATTTCAAACGAGATCTGATCTTCATGAAATTTAAAATGGAAGCATTTGACATTAAAATATTAGGTGGGTTTTCCTCTGGTTTTGTTTAAAACTAACAATTTAAATTAATCTTTGAAAATTTAAATTAATAATTTGATGTAAAATGCTTCCAATTTAAAATTGAAGCGTTTGACATCAAAATATTAGGTGGGTTTTCCTCTGATTGAGCAAAATTGAAAGTTTAAATTAATATTTCAAACGAGCTCCGATGTTTGTGAAATTTAAAATGGAAGCATTTGACATCAAAATATTAGGTGGTTTTACCTCCGATTGTGCGAAATTGAAATGTTTTTATGACACATCTTACGTCTGGGAACAAAATTGAAACTTTAAATTAATATTTCAAACGAGCTCCGATCTTCATGAAATTTAAAATGGAAGCATTTGACATCAAAATATTAGGTGGGTTTTCCTCTGATTGAGAAAAATTGAACCTTTAAATTAACATTTCAAATGGGCTCCAATCTTCGGGAAAGTTAAATTGGAAGCATTTGACATCAAAATATTAGGTGGGTTTTCCACTGATTGTGTAAAATTAAAACTTGAAATTAATATTTCAAATGAGCTCGGATCTTCATGAAATTTAAAATTGAAGCATTTGACATCAAAATATTAGGCGAGTTTTCCTCTGATTGAGCAAAATTGAAAGTTAAATTAATATTTCAAACGAGATCCGATCTTCTTGAAATTTAAAATGGAAGCATTTGATATTAAATATTATGTGGGTTTTCCTCTGATTGTCTAAAACTGAAAATTTAAATTAATATTTTGATGTCAAATGCTTCCAATTTAAAATAGATGTGTTTGACATCAAAATATTAGGTTGGTTTTTCTTGATTGAGAAAAATTGAAACTTTAAATAAATATTTCAAATGAGCTCTGATGTTCGTGAAATTTAAAATCGAAGCATTTAACATCAAAATATTAGGTGGGTTTACCTCTGATTGTGCAAAATTGAAACTTTTTTGGGACACATTTTACGTCCGGGAGCAAAATTGAAAGTTTAAATTAATATTTCAAATGAGCTATAATCTTCATGAAATTTAAAATGGAAGCATTGGACATCAAAATATTAGATGGGTTTTACTCTGATTGAGAAAAATTGAAACTTTAAATTAATATTTCAAACGAGTTCTGATCTTCATGAAATTTAAATTGGAAGCATTTGACATCAAAATATTAGGTGGGTTTTCCACTCATTATGTAAAATTGAAACATGAAATTAATATTTCAAACGAGCTCGGATCTCCATCAAATTTAAAATAGAAGCATTTGACATCAATATATTAGGTGGGTTTTCCTCCAATTGAGCAAAATTGAAACTTTAAATTAATATTTCAAACGAGATCCGATCTTCATGAAATTTAAAATTGAATCATTTGACATTAAAATATTAGGTGGGTTTTCCTCTAATTGTGTAAAACTGAAACTTTAAATTAATATTTTGATGTCAAATGCTTCCAATTTAAAATAGGAGCATTTGACATCAAAATATTAGGTGGGTTTAAATTGAAACTTTAAATTAATATTTCAAACGAGCTCCGATGTTTGTGAAATTTAAAATAGAAGCATTTGACATCAAAATATTAGGTGGGTTTACATCTGATTGTGCAAAATTGAAACTTTTTGTTACACGTTTTACGTTTGGGAGCAAAATTGAAAGTTTAAATTAATATTTCAAACGAGCTCCGATCTTCGTGAAATTTAAAATGGAAGCATTTGACATCAAAATATTAGGTGGATTTTCCTCTGATTGAGTAGAATTAAAACTTTAAATTAATATTTCAAACGAGCTCCGATCTTCGTGAAATTTAAATTGGAAGCATTTGATATCAGAATATTAGGTGTATTTTCCATTGATTGTGTAAAATTGAAACTTGAAATTAATATTTCAAACAAGATCGGATCACTGTGAAATTTAAAATAGAAGCATTTGACATCAAAATATTAGGTGGGTTTTCCTCTAATTGAGAAGATTGAAACTTTAAATTAATATTTCAAATGAGATCCGATCTTCGTGAAATTTAAAATGGAAGCATTTGACATTAAAATATTAGGTGGGTTTTCCTCTGATTGTATCAAAATGAAACTTTAAATTAATATTTGAAACTTTAAATTTATATTTTGATTGCAAATGCTTCCAATTTAAAATAGAAGCATTTGACATCAAAATATTAGGTGGGTTTTCCTCTGATTGAGCAAAATTGAAAGTTTAAATTAATATTTCAAATAAGCTCCGATCTTCGTGAAATTTAAAATGGAAGCATTTGACATCAAAATATTAGGTGGATTTACCTCTGATTGTGCAAAATTGAAACTTATTTGTGACATGTTTTCCTTTGATTGAGCAAAATTGAAAATTTAAATTAATATTTCAAATGAGCTCCAATCTTTGGGAAATTTATTTTGAAAGCATTTGACATCAAAATATTAGGTGGGTTTTCCACTGATTGTGTAAAATTGAAACTTGAAATTAATATTTCAAACGAGCTTGATCTCTGAGAAATTTAAAATAGAAGCATTTGATATCAAAATATTAGATGGGTATTCCTCTGATTGAGCAAAATTGAAACTTTAAATTAATATTTCAAACAAGATTCGATCTTCGTGAAATTTAAAATGGAAGCATTTGACATTAAAATATTAGGTGGGTTTTCCTATGATTGTGTAAAACTGAAACTTGAAATTAATATTTGAGACTTTAAATTAATATTTTGATGTCAAATGATTTTAATTTAAAATAGAAGCATTTGACATCAAAATATTAGGTGGGTTTTCCTTTGATTGAGCAAAATTGAAATTTTAAATTAATATTTAAAACAAGCTCCGATTTTTTTGAAATTTAAAATGGAAGCATTTGACATCAAAATATTAGGTGGGTTTTTCTCTAATTGAGCAAAATTTATACTTTAAATTAATATTTCAATCAAGCTTCGATCTTTGTGAAAGTTAAATTGGAATCATTTTACATCAAAATATTAGGTGAGTTTTCCACTGATTGTGTAAAATTGAAACTTGAAATTAATATTTCAAACAAGCTTGGATCTCCATGAAATTTAAAATAGAAGCATTTGACATCAAAATATTAGGTGGGGTTCCCTGTGATTGAGCAAAATTGAAAGTTTAAATTAATATTTCAAAGGAGCTCCGATATTTATGAAATTTAAAATGGAAGCATTTGACATGAAAATATTAGGTGGCTTTACCTCTGATTGGGAAAAATTGAAACTTTTTTTATACACATTTTACGTCTAGGAGCAAAATTGAAATTTTAAATTAATATTTCTAATGAGCTTCGATCTTCGTGAAATTTAAAATGGAAGCATTTGACATAAAAATATTAGGTGAGTTTTCCTTTGATTGAGAAAAATTGAAACTTTAAATTAATATTTCAACTGAGCTTCAATCTTCGTGAAATTTAAATTGGAAGCATTTGACATCAAAATATTAGGTGGGTTTTCCTTTAATTGTGTAAAATTGAAACTTGAAATTAATATTTCAAATGAGCTCTGATCTCCATGAAATTTAAAATAGATGTATTTGACATCAAAATATTAGGTGGGATTTCCTCTGATTGAGCAAAATTGAAACTTTAACTTAATATTTCAAACGAGATCATATCTTTGTCAAATTTCAAATGGAAGCATTTGACATTAAAATATTAGGTGGGTTTTCCTCTGATTGTGTAAAATTGAAACTTTAAATTAATATTTTGATCTCAAATGCTTCCAATTTAAAATAGAAGCATTGGACATAAAAATATTAGGTGGGTTTCCCTCTGATTGAGCAAAATTGAAAGTTTCAATTAATATTTCAAACGAGCTCCAATGTTAGTGAAATTTAAAATGGAAGAATTTGACATCAAAATATTAGGTGGGTTTACCTCTGATTGTGCAAAATTGAAAATTTTTAGTGACACATTTTACTTTTGGGAGCGAAATTGAAAGTTTAAATTAATATTTCAAATGAGCTTCGATCTTCATGAAATTTAAAATGGAACCATTTGACATCAAAATATTAGATTGGTTTTCCTCTGATTAAGCAAAATTGAAAGTTTAAATTAATATTTCAAACGAGCTCCGATCTTCATGCAATTTAAATTGGAAACATTTGACATCAATATATTAGGTGGGTTTACCTCTAATTGACCAAAATTGAAACTTTAAATTAATATTTCAAATGAGCTCCAATCTTCATGAAATTTAAAAAGGAAGCATTTGACTTCAAAATATTAGGTGGGTTTACCACTGATTGTGTAAAATTGAAACTTGAAATTAATATTTCAAATGAGCTCAAATCTCTGTGATATTTAAAATATAAGAATTTGACATCAAAATATTATGTGGGTTTTTCCTCTAATTGAGAAAAATTGAAACTTTAAATTAATATTTCAAACAAGATCCGATCTTCCTAAAATTTAAAATAGAAGCATTTGACATTATAATATTAGGTGGGTTTTCCTCTGATTGTGTAAAAATGAAGCTTTAAATTAATATTTTAAACTTTAAATTAATATTTTGATGTCAAATACTTCCAATTTAAAATAGAAGCATTGGACATAAAAATATTAGGTGGGTTTTCCTCTGATTGAGCAAAATTGAAAGTTAAAATTAATTTTTGAAACGAGCTCTGATGTTCATGAAATTTAAATTGGAAGCATTTGACATAAAAATATTAGGTTGTTTTACTATTGATTGTGCAAAATTGAAAACTCTTGTGACATGTTTTACATTCGGGAGCAAAATTGAAAGTTTAAATTAATATTTCAAACAAGCTCTGATCTTTGTGAAATTTAAAATAGAAGCATTTGACATCAAAATATTAGGTGGGTTTTCCTCTGATTGAGCAGAATTGAAACTTTAAATTAATAATTTAAAGGAGCTTTGATCTTTGTGAAATTTAAATTAGAAGTATTTGACATAAAAATATTAGGTGGGTTTTCCACTGATTGTGTAAAATTGAAACTTTAAATTAATATTTCAAAAGAGCTCGAATCTCTGTGAAATTTAAAATAGAAGCATTTGACATCAAAATATTAGGTGGGTTTTCCTCTGATTAAGCAAAATTAAAACCATAAATTAATATTCAAACGAGATCTGATCTTCATGAAATTTAAAATACAAGCATTTGACATTAAAATATTAGGTGGGTTTTCCCCTGATTGTGTAAAATTGAAACTTTAAAATAATATTTAAAAATTTAAATTAATATTTTGATGTCAAATGCTTCCGATTTAAAATAGAAGCATTTGACATCAAAATATTAGGTGGGTTTTCCTCTGATTGAGTAAAATGGAAAGTTTAAATTAATATTTCAAACGAGCTCCGATGTTCGTGAAATTTAAAATGGAAGCATTTGACATCAAAATATTAGGTGTGTTTACCTCTGATTGTGCAAAATTGAAACTTTTTGTCATGTTTTACGTCTGGGAGCATAATTGAAAGTTTAAATTAATATTTCAAATGAGCTCCGATCTTCATGAAATTTAAAATTGAAGCATTTGACATCAAAATATTAGGTGGGTTTTCCTCTCATTAATAAAAATTGAAACTTTAAATTAATATTTAAAATGAGCTCTGATCTTTGTGAAATTTAAAATGGAAGCATTTGACATCAAAATATTAGGTGGGTTTTCCGCTAATTATGTAAAAGTGAAACTAGAAATTAATATTTCAAATGAGCTCAGATCTGTGAAATTTAAAATGGAAGCATTTGACATCAAAATATTAGGTCAGTTTTCCTCAGGTTGAGAAAAATTGAAACTTTAAATTAATATTTCAAATGAGATCTGATCTTTGTGAAATTTAAAATGGAAGCATTTGACATTAAAATATTATGTGGGTTTTCCTCTGATTGTGTAAAATTGAAACTTTAAATTAATATTTGAAACTTTAAATTGATATTTTGATGCCAAATGCTTCCAATTTAAAATAGAAGTATTTTACATCAAAATATTAGGTGGGTTTTCCTCTGATTGAGCAAAATTGAAAGTTTAAATTAATATTTCTAACAAGCTCCAATGTTCCTGAAATTTAAAATGGAAACATTTGACGTCATAATATTAGGTGGGTTTACCTCTGATTGTGCAAAATTGAAACTTTTTTGTGACACTTTTTACATCTGAGAGAAAAATTGAAACTTTAAATTAATATTTCAAATTAGCTCTAATCTTCATGAAATTTAAAATGGAAGCATTTGAAATCAAAAAATTAGGTGGGTTTTCCTCTGATTGAGAAAAATTTAGAATTTAAATATATATTTCAAACGAGCTCTGATCTTTGTGAAATTTAAATTGGAAGCATTTGACATCAAAATATTAGGTGGGTTTTCCACTGATTGTGTAAAATTAAAACATGAAATTAATATTTCAATTGAGCTCGAACCTTGGTGAAATTTAAAATAGAAGCATTAGACATCAAAATATTAGGTAAGTTTTCCTCTGATTGATCAAAATTGAAACTTTAAATTAATATTGCAAACGAGATCCGTTCTTCATGAAATTAAAAATGGAACCATTTGACATTAATATATTATGTGGGTTTTCCTCTGATGGTGTAAAAATGAAACGTTAAATTAATATTTGAAACTTTAAATTAAAATTATGATGTCAAATGCTTCCAATTTAAAATAGAAGCTTTTGACATTAAAATATTAGGTGGGTTATCCTTTGATTGAGCAAAATCAAAAGTTTAAATTAATATTTCAAACGAGCTCTGATGTTTGTAAAATTTAAAGTAGAAGAATTTGACATCAAAATATTAGGTGGGTTTACCTCTGATTATGGAAAATTGAAACATTTTTGTGACACATTTTACGTGCGGGAGCAAAATTGAAAGTTTAAATCAATATTTCAAAGGAGTTCTGATATTTGTGAAATTTAAAATGGAAGCATTTGACATCAAAATATTAGGTGGGTTTACCTGTGATTGATTAAAATTGAAACTTTAAATTAATATTTCTAACAAGATCCGATCATCATGAAATTTAAAATGGAAGCATTTGACATTAAAATATTAGGTGGGTTTTCCTGTGATTGTGTAAAACTGAAACTTTAAATTAATATTTGAAACTTTAAATTAATATTTTGATGTCTAATGCTTCCAATTTAAAATAGAAGCACTTGACATCAAAATATTAGGTGGGTTTTCCTCTGATTGAGAAAAATTGAAATTTAAATTAGAAGCATTTTACATCAAAATATTAGGTGGGTTTTCCTCTGATTGTGTAAAGATAAAACTTTAAATTAATATTTGAAACTTTAAATTAATATTTTGATGTTAAATGCCTCCAATATAAAATAGAAGCATTTGACATCAAAATATTAGGTGGGTTTTCCTCTGATTGAGCAAAATTGAAAGTTTAAATTAATATTCAAATGAGCTCCGATGTTCATGAAATTTAAAATGGAAGCATTTGACATCAAAATATTAGGTGGGTTTACCTCTGATTGTGCAAAATTGAAACTTTTTTGTGACACGTTTTAAGTCCAAGAGCAAAATTAAAATTTTAAATTAATGTTTCAAACGAGCTCCGATCTTCGTAAAATTTAGAATGGAAGCATTTGACATCAAAATATTAGGTGGGTTTTCCTCTGATTGAACAAAATTGAAAGTTTAAATTAATATTTCAAATGAGCTCAGATCTTCATGAAATTTAAATTGGAAGCATTTGACATGAAAATATTAGGTGGGTTTTCCACTGATTATGTAAAATTGAACCTTGAAATTAATATTTTAAACAAGCTTGGATCTTCGTGAAATTTAAAATAGAAGCATTTCACATAAAAAATTTAGGTGGGTTTTCCTCTGATTGAGCAAAATTGAAACTTTAAATAAATATTTCAAATGAGATATGATCTTCATGAAATTTAAAATGCAAGCATTTGACATTAAAATATTAGGTGGGTTTTCCTCTGATTGTGTAAAACTAAAACTTTAAATTAATATTTGAAACCTTAAATTAATATTTTAAAGTCAAATGCTTCCAATTTAAAATAGAAGCATTTGACATCAAAATATTAGGTGGGATTTCCTCTACTTGGGCAAAATTGAAAGCTTAAATTAATATTTCAAACAAGCTTCGATGTTCATGAAATTTAAAATTTAAGCATTTTAGATCAAAATATTAGGTGGGTTTACCTTTGATTGTGGAAAATTGAAATTTGTTTGTGACACGTTTTACATCTGGGAGCAAAATTGAAACTCTAAATTAATATTTCAAATGAGCTCTGATCTTCGTGAAATTTAAAATGGAAGCATTTGACATCAAAATATTAGGTGGGTTTTCCTCTAATTGAGCAAAATTGAAACTTTGAATTAATATTTCAAATGAGCTCTGATCTCTGTGAAATTTAAAATAGAAGCGTTTGACATCAAAATATTAGGTGGGTTTTCCTCTGATTGAGCAAAATTGAAACTTTAAATTAATATTTCAAACAAGATTCGATCTTCATGAAATTTAAAATGGAAGCATTTGACATTAAAATATTAGGTGGGTTTTCCTCTGATTGTGTAAAACTAAAATTTTAAATTAATATTTGAAACGTGTTCTGATGTTCATGACATTTAAAATGGAAGCATTTGACATCAAAATATTAGGTGGGTTTACCTCTGATTGTGCGAAATTGAAACTTTTTTTTGACACGTTTTACGTTTGAGAGAAAAATTGAAATTTTAAATTAATATTTCAAACGAGCTCCGATCTTCATGAAATTTAAAATCGAAGCATTTGAAATCAAAATATTAGGTTGGTTTTCCTCTGATTGAGCAAATTTGAAACTTTAAATTAATATTTCAAACGAGCTCTGATCTTCGTGAAATTTATTTGGAAGCATTTGACATCAAAATATTAGGTAGGTTTTCCACTGATTAGGTAAAATTGAAACCCTAAATTAATATATCAAACAAGCTTGGATCTCTGTGAAATTTAAAATAGAAGCATTTGACATCAAAATATTAGGTGGGTTTTCCTCTACTTGAGCAAAATTGATACTTTAAATTAATATTTCAAACAAGATCTGATCTTCGTGAAATTTGAAATGGAAGCATCTGACATTAAAATTTTAGGTGGGTTTTCCACTGATTGTGTAAAAATGAAACTTTAAATTAATATTTTGATGTCAAATGTTTCCAATTTAAAATAGAAGGATTTGACAACAAAATATTAGGTGGGTTTTCCTCTGATTGAGCAAAATTGAAAGTTTAAATTAATATTTCAAATGAGATCCAATGTTTGTGAAATTTAAAATGAAAGCATTTGACATCAAAATATTAGGTGGGTTTACCTCTGATTGTGCAAAATTGAAAGTTTTTTATGACACATTTTACAACCTGGAGCAAAATTAAAACTTTAAATTAATATTTTAAACGAGCTCTGATTTTTGTGAAATTTAAATTGGAAGTATTTGACATCAAAATATTAGGTGGGTTTTCCACTAATTGTGTAAAATTGAAAATTAAAATTAATATTTCAAACGAGCTCGGATCTCTGTGAAATTTAAAATAGAAGCATTTGACATGAAAATATTAGGTGGATTTGCCTCTAATTGAGCAAAATTGAAACTTTAAATTTATATTTCAAACGAGATTCGATCTTTGTGAAATTTGAAATGGAAGCATTTGACAGTAAAATATTAAGTGGGGTTTCCTCTAATTGTGTAAAACTGAAACTTCCAGTTAATATTTGAAACTTTAAATTAATATTTTGATTTCAAATGCTTCCAATTTAAAATAGAAGCATTTGACATCAAAATATTAGGTGGGTTTTCCTCTGATTGACCAAATTTGAAAGTTTAAATTAATATTTCAAACAACTCTGATGTTTGTGAAATTAAAAATGGAAGTATTTGACATCAAAATATTAGGTGGGTTTACCTATGATTGTGCAAAATTGAAACTTTTTTGTGACATGTTTTTATGTCTGGGAGCAAAATTGAATATTTAAGTTAATATTTCGAATGAGCTCTGATCTTTGTGAAATTTAAAATGGAAGCATTTGACATCAAAATATTAGGTGGGTTTTCCTCTGATTGAGAAAATTGAAAATTTAAATTAATATTTCAAAGGAGCTCCGATCTTTGTGAAATTTAAATTGGAAGCATTTGAGATCAAAATATTAGGTGGGTTTTCCACTGATTATCTAAAATTGAAACTTGAAATTAATATTTCAAACGAGCTCGGATCTCCATGAAATTTAAAATAGAAGCATTTGACATCAATATATTAGGTGGTTTATCCTTTGATTGACTAAAATTTAAATTAATATTTCAAACAAGCTCTGATGTTCATGAAATCAAAAATGGAAGTATTTGACATCAAAATATTAGGTGGGTTTACCTATGATTGTGCAAAATTAAAACTTTTTTGTGACACGTTTTATGTCTGGGAGCAAAATTGAATATTTAAGTTAATATTTCAAATGAGCTCCGATCTTCATGAAATTTAAAATAGAAGCATTTGACATCAAAATATCAGGTGGGTTTTCCTCTGATTGAGAAAAAATTGAAACTTTAAATTAATATTTCAAACAAGATCTGATCTTCATGAAATTTAAAATGGAAGCATTTGACATTAAAATATTAGGTGGGTTTTCCTTTGATCGTGTAAAACTAAAAATTTAAATTAATATTTGAAATTTTAAATTAATATTTTGATGTCAAATGCTTCCAATTTAAAATACAAGCATTAAAATCACAATATTAGGTGGGTTTTCCTCTGATTGAGAAAAATTGAAAATTTAAATTAATATTTCAAATGAGCTCCGATGTTCATGAAATTTAAAATGGAAGCATTTGACATCAAAACATTAGGTGGGTTTACGTCTGATTGTGCAAAATTAAAACTTTTTGTGACATGTTTTACGTCCGGGAGCAAAATTGAATGTTTAAATTAATATTTCAAATGAGCTCCGATCTTCATGAAATTTAAAATGGAAGCATTTGACATCAAAATATTAGGTGGGTTTTCCTCTCATAGAGAAAATTGAAAGTTTAAATTAATATTTCAAACAAGTTCCGATCTTTGTGAAATTTAAATTGGAAGCATTTGACATCAAAATATTAGGTGGCTTTTCCACTGATTGTGTAAAATTGAAACTTGAAATTAATATATCAAACGAGCTCGAATCTTTGTGAAATTTAAAATAGAAGCATTTGACATTAAAATATTAGGTGGGTTTTCCTCTGATTGTGTAAACCTAAATCTTTAAATTAATATTTGAAACTTTAAATTAATCTTTTGATGTTAGATGCTTCTAATTTAAAATTGAAGCATTTGACATCAAAATATTAGGTGGGTTTTCCTCTGATTGAGAAAAATTGAAAGTTTAAATTAATATTTCAAACGAGCACCGATGTTGATGAAATTTAAAATGGAAGCATTTGAAATCAAAATATTAGGTGGGTTTACCTCTGACTGTGCAAAATTGAAACTTTTTTGTGACACAGTTTACTTCTGGGAGAAAAATAGAATGTTTAAATTGATATTTCAAATGAGCTCTGATTTTCATGAAATTTAAAATGGAAGAATTTAACATCAAAATATTAGGTGGTTTTTCCTCTAATTGAGCGAAATTGAAACTTTAAATTAATATTTCAATCGAGATCCAATCTTCATGAAATTTTAAATGGAAGCATTTGACATTAAAATATTAGGTGGGTTTTCCTTTGATTGTGTAAAACTAAAACTTTAAATTAATATTTGATACTTTAAATTAATATTTTGATGTCAAATTCTTCCAATTTAAAATAGGAGCATTTGACATCATAATATTAGGTGGGTTTTCCTCTGATTGAGAAAAATTGAAAGTTTAAATTAATATTTCAAATGAGCTCTGATATTCATGAAATTTAAAATGGAAGCATTTGACATCAAAATATTAGGTGGGTTTGCCTCTGATTGTGCAAAATTGAATCTTTTTTGTCACACATTCTATGTCCAGGAGCAAAATTGAATGTTTAAATTAATATTTCAAATGAGCTCTGATCTTCATGAAATTTAAAATGGAAGCATTTGACATCAAAATATTAGGTGGGTTCTCCTCTAATTGAGAAAATTTAAACTTTAAAATAATATTTCAAACGAGCTCCGATCTTCGTGAAATTTAAATTGGAAGCATTTGACATCAAAATATTAGGTGGGTTTTCCACTAATTGTGTAAAATTGAAACTTGAAATTAATATTTCAAACTAGCTTGGATCTCCGTGAAATTTAAAATGGAAGCATTTGACATCAAAATATTTGGTGGGTTTTGCTTTGATTGAGCCAAATTGAAACTTTAAATTAATATTTCAAACGAGATCCGATCTTTGTGAAATTTAAAATGGAAGCATTTGACATTAAAATATTAGGTGGGTTTTCCTCTGATTGTGTAAAACCGAAACTTTAAATTAATATTTAAAACTTTAAGTTAATATTTTTATGTCAAATGCTTACAATCTAAAATAGAAGCATTTGACATCAAAATATTAGGTGGGTTTTCCTCTGATTGAGCAAAATTAAAAGTTTGAATTAGTATTTCAAATGAGCTCCGATGTTCATGAAATTTAAAATGGAAGCAATTGACATCAAAATATTAGGCGGGTTTACCTCTGATTGTGCAAAATTGAATCTTTTTTGTGACAGGTTTTACGTCTGGGAGCAAAATTGAATGTATAAATTAATATTTCAAGTGAGCTTTGATCTTTGTGAAATTTAAAATGGAAGCATTTTGCATCAAAATATTAGGTGTGTTTTCCTCTGATTGAGTGATGTAGACCAAAACCTTCAGAAACACAATTCACAAAAAAGAACAACACAATGCCAAAATGATAGAATTCCAAATTCTCATTAACTGCGTCCAACTACTCTCCTCTACAATGAAAGAAAACTCCTACTTATTACAATTTCAAAAAATACCATATTTGGCAGATTTTTGGGAAAAATAGTTTTTTTCCCATTTTTGGTAACTTTTAAAACTCATCCTAAGAATCTTGATTTTTCCCTAGAAAATCTATCAACTAAGGCAAGATGAATTACCAACTAATCTAGGAAATCAGAAACACGATTTCAAATTTATTACAAAAAACAAAACTCAAAAAATGGAAAGAAAAGGAAAAATCTAATTTTGAAGGTCAAGATGAAACTTTAGGCTCCCAAAAAGATGTCAAAATGACCACCAGTAGAGTTAGCTGGACAGGTCTTCACACTAAATTTAGCTCATGAATCATCCTATAATATTTCAGCCAAAACCCACATCCGAGTTGAAATTTATGACCTCCGAAAGTTGCAGCATCATTGAGAGAATTGAAATTTTAAATTAATATTTCTAACAAGCTCTGATCTTCATGAAATTAAATTGGAAGCATTTGACATCAAAATATTAGGTGGGTTCTCCTCTGATTGAGAAAATTAAAATATTAAATTACTATTTCAAACGAGCTCCGTTCTTTGTGAAATTTAAATTGGAAGCATTTGACATCAAAATATTAGGTGGGTTTTCCATTGATTGTGTAAAATTGAAACTTCAAATTAATATTTCAAATGAGCTTGGATCTTCATGAAATTTAAAATAGAAGCATTTGACATCAAAATATTAAGTGGGTTTTTCTCTGATTGAGCCAAATTGAAACTTCAAATTAATATGTCAAACTTGATCTGATCTTCGTGAGATTTAAAATGGAAGTATTTCACATTAAAATATTATGTGGGTTTTCCTCTGATTGTGTAAAACTGAAACTTTAAATTAATATTTGAAACTTTAAGTTAATATTTTGATGTCAAATGCTTCCAATTCAAAATAGAAGCATTTGACATTAAAATAGTAGGTGCGTTTTCCTCTGATTGAGAAAAATTAGAAGTTTAAATTAATATTTCAAATGAGCTCCGATGTTCGTGAAATTTAAAATGGAAGCATTTGACATCAAAATATTAGGTGGGTTTACCTCTAATTGCTCAAAATTGAAACTTTTTTGTGACACATTTTACATCTGGGAGCAAAATTGAATGTTTAAATTAACATTTCAAATGAGCTCTGATCTTCGTGAAATTTAAAATTGAAGCATTTGACATCAAAATATTAGGTGGGTTCTCCTCTGATTGAGAAAATTGAAACTTTAAATTAATATTTCAAAAGAGCTCCAATCTTTGTGAAATGTAAATTAGAAGCATTTGACATACAAATATTAGGTGGGTTTTCCACTGATTGTGTAAAATTGAAACTTGAAATTAATATTTCAAACAAGAGCCGATCTTCGTGAAATTTAAAATGGAAGCATTTGACATTAAAATATTAGGTGGGTTTTCCTCTGATTGTGTAAAACTAAAACTTTAAATTAATATTTGAAACTTTAAATCAATATTTTGATGTCAAATGCTTCCAATTTAAAATAGAAGCATTTGACATCATAATATTAGGTGGGTTTTCCTTTGATTGAGAAAAATTGAAAGTTTAAATTAATATTTCAAATGAGCTCCGATGTTCCGAAAATTTAAAATGGAAGCATTTGACATCAAAATATTAGGTGGGTTTACCTCTGATTGTGCAAAATTGAAACTTTTTTGTCACACGTTTTATGTCCGGGAGCAAAATTGAATGTTTAAATTAATATTTCAAATGAGCTCCGATCTTCATGAAATTTAAAATGGAAGCATTTGACATCAATATATTAGGTGGGTTCTCCTCTAATTGAGAAAATTTAAACTTTAAATTAATATTTCAAACGAGCTCTGATCTTCATGAAATTTAAATTGGATGCATTTGACATCAAAATATTAGGTGGGTTTTCTACTGATTGTGTAAAATTGAAACTTGAAATTAATATTTCAAACGAGCTCGAATCTCCATGAAATTTAAAATAGAAGCATTTGACATCAAAATATTAAGTGGGTTTTTCTCTGATTGATCCAAATTGAAACTTTAAAATAATATTTCAAACGAGATCCGATCTTTGTGAAATTTAAAATGGAAGCATTTGACATTAAAATATTAGGTGGGTTTTCCTCTGATTGTGTAAAACTGAAACTTTAAATTAATATTTGAAACTTTAAACTGATATTTTGATGTCAAATACTTCCAATTTAAAATAGAAGCATTTGACATCATAATATTAGGTGGATTTTCCTCTGATTGAGAAAAATTGAAAGTTTAAATTAATATTTCAAAAAGCTCCGATGTTCGTGAAATTTAAAATGGAAGCATTTAACATCAAAATATTAGGTGGGTTTACCTCTGATTGTGCAAAATTGATACTTTTTTGTGACAGGTTTTACATCCAGGAGAAAAATTGAATGTATAAATTAATATTTCAAATGAGCTCCGATCTTTGTGAAATTTAAAATGGAAGTATTTGACATCAAAATATTAGGTGTGTTTTCCTCTGATTGAGTGATGTAGCCCAAAACCTTCAGAAACACAATTCACAAAAAAAGACAACACAATGCCAGAATGATAGAATTCCAAATTCTCATTAACTGTGTCCAACTACTCTCCTCTACGATGAAAGAAACCTCCTACTTATTACAATTTTGAAAATAACCATATTTGGCAGATTTTTGGGAAAAATAGTTTTTTTCCATTTTTTTGTAAATTTTAAAACTCATCCTAAGAATCTTGATTTTTCCCTAGAAAATCTATCAACTAAGGCAAGATGAATTTCCAACTAATCCACGAAATCATAAATACAATTTTAGATTTATTACAAAAAACAAAACTCAAAAAACTGAAAAGAAAAGAAAAAAGCTAATTTTGAAGGTCAAGATGAAACTTTTGGCTCCTGAAAAGATGTCAAAACGATAGCCTATAGAGCTATCTAGGTTGGTCCTACCACTAAATTTATCTCATGAATCCGCCTGTAAAATTTCAGCCAAAACCCACATCCGAGTGAAAAGTTATGACCTCTGGAAGTTGCTGCATCGTTGAGAAAATTGAAATTTTAAATTAATATTTCTAACAAGCTCCGATCTTCGTGAAATTTAAATTGGAAGAATTTGACAACAAAATATTAGGTGGGTTCTCCTCTAATTGAGAAAATTGAAACTTTAAATTACTATTTCAAACGAGCTTTGATCTTTGTGAAATTTAAATTGGAAGCATTTGACATCAAAATATTAGGTGGGTTTTCCATTGATTGTCTAAAATTGAAACTTGAAATTAATATTTCAAATGAGCTTGGATCTCCATGAAATTTAAAATAGAAGCATTTGACATCAAAATATTAGGTGGGTTTTTCTCTAATTGAGAAAAACTGAAACTTTAAATTAATATTTCAAACGAGATCCGATCTTCGTGAGATGTAAAATGGAAGCATTTCACATTAAAATATTATGTGGGTTTTTCTCTGATTGTGTAAAACTGAAATTTAAATTAATATTTGAAATTTTAAGTTAATATTTTGATGTCAAATGCTTCCAATTTAAAATAGAAGCATTTGACATCAAAATATTAGGTGGATTTTCCTCTGATTGACCAAAATTAGAAGTTTAAATTAATATTTCAAATGAGCTCCGATGTTCGTGAAATTTAAAATGGAAGCATTTGACATGAAAATATTAGGTGGGTTTACCTCTGATTGTTAAAAATTGAAACTTTTTTGTGACACATTTTACGTCCGGGAGCAAAATTGAATGTTTAAATTAATATTTCAAAAGAGCTTCGATCTTCGTGAAATTTAAAATGGAAGCATTTGACATCAAATATTAGGTGCATTTTCCACTGATTGTGTAAAATTGGAACTTGAAATTAATATTTCAAATGAGATCGAATCTCCATGAAATTTAAAATAGAAGAATCTGACATCAAAATATTAGGTGGGTTTTCCTCTGATTGAGCGAAAATGAAATTTTAAATTAATATTTCAAACGAGATCCAATCTTCCTAAAATTTAAAATGGAAGCATTTGACATTAAAATATTAGGTGGGCTTTCATCTAATTGTGTAAAATTGAAACTTTAAATTAATATTTTGATCTCAAATGCTTCCAATTTAAAATAGAAGCATTTGAAATCAAAATATTAGGTGGGTTTTCCTCTGATTAAGCAAAATTAAAAGTTTAAATTAATATTTCAAACAAGCTCTGATATAAATGAAATTTAAAATGGAAGCATTTGACATCAAAATATTAGGTGGGTTTACCTCTGATTCTGCAAAATTAAAATTTTTTTGTGACACGTTTTACATCCGGGAACAAAATTGAATGTTTAAATTAATATTTTAGATGAGCTCCGATCTTCATGAAATTTAAAATGGAAGCATTTGACATCAAGATATTAGGTGGGTTTTCCTCTAATTGAGAAAATTGAAACTTTAAATTAATATTTCAAAAGAGCTTTGATCTTCGTGAATTTTAAATTGGAAGCATTTAACATCAAAATATTAGGTGGGTTTTCCACTGATTGTGTAAAATTGGAACTTGAAATTAATATTTCAAATGAGCTCGGATCTTCATGAAATTTAAATTAGAAGCATTTGACATCAAATATTAGGTGGGTTTTCCTCTAATTGAGCAAAATTGAAACTTTAAATTAATATTTCAAACGAGATCCGATATTTGTGGAATTTAAAATGGAAGCATTTGACATTAAAATATTAGGTGGGTTTTCCTCTGATTGTATAAAAATGAAACTTTAAATTAATATTTTGATGTGAAATGCTTCCAATTTAAAATAAAAGAATTTGAAATCAAAATATAAGGTGGGTTTTCCTCTAATTGAGCAAAATTGAAAGTTTAAATTGATATTTCAAAAGAGCTCTGATGTTCATGAAATTTAAAATGGATGTATTTGACATCAAAATCTTAGGTGGGTTTACCTTTGATTGTGCAAAATTGAAACTTTTTGTGACACGTTTTACGTCCGAGAGAAAAATTGGATGTTTAAATTAATATTTCAAACAAACTCTGATCTTCATGAAATTTAAAATGGAAGCATTTGACATCAAAATTAAAACTTTTGTGTGACACGTTTTAAGTCTTGGAGCAAAATTGAATGTTTAAATTAATATTTCAAATGAGCTCCGATCATCGTGAAATTTAAAATGGAAGCATTTGACATCAAAATATTAGGTGGGTTCTCCTTTAATTGAGAAAATTGAAACTTTAAATTAATATTACGAACGAGCTCCGATCTTCGTGAAATTTAAATTTTAAGCATTTGACATCAAAAATATTAGGTGGGTTATCCACTGATTGTGTAAAATTGAAACTAGAAATTAATATTTCAAACGAGCTCGAATCTCTATGAAATTTAAAATAGAAGAATTTGACATCAAAATATTAGGTAGGTTTTCCTATGATTGAGCAAAATTGAAACTTTAAATTAATATTTAAAATGGGTTCTGATCTTCGTGAAATTTAAAATGGAAGCATTTGACATTAAAATATTAGATGGGTTTTCCTCTGATTGTGTAAAACTAAAAGTTTAAATTAATATTTGAAACTTTAAATTAATATTTTGATGTAAAATGCTTCCAATTTAAAAGAGAAGCATTTGACATTAAAATATTAGGTGGGTTTTCCTCTGATTGAGAAAAAATGAAAGTTTAAATTAATATTTCAAACATTCTTTGATGTTTGTGAAATTTAAAATAGAAGCATTTGACATCAAAATATTAGGTGGGTTTACCTCTGATTGTGCAAAATTGAAACTTTTTTGTGACATGTTTTACGTCTGGGAGCAAAATTGAATGTTTAAAATAATATTTCAAATCAGCTTCAATTTTTGTCAAATTTTAAATTGAAGCATTTGACATCAAAATATTAGGTGGGTTCTCCTTTGATTGAGGAAATTGAAACTTTAAATTAATATTTAAAATGAGCTTCGATCTTCGTGAAATTTAAATTTGAAGCATTTGACATCAAAATATTAGGTGGGTTTTCCACTAATTCTATAAAATTGAAACTTGAAATTAATATTTCAAACGAGCTCTGATCTTTGTGAAATTTAAAATAGAAGCATTTCACATCGAAATATTAGGTGGGTATTCCTCCGATTGAGCGAAATTGAAACTTTAAATTAAAATTTCAAACAAGATCCGATCTTCATGAAATTTAAAATGGAAGCATTTGACATTAAAATATTAGGTGGGTTTTCCTCTTATTGTGTAAAAATAAAACTTTAAATTAATATTTAAAACTTTAAATTAATATTTTGATGTCAAATGCTTCCAATTAAAAATAGAATCATTTGAAAATATTAGATGGGTTTTCCTATGATTGAGAAAATTTGAAAGTTTAAATTAACATTTCAAATGAGCTCCAATGTTCATGGAATTTAAAATGGAAGCATTTGACATCAAAATATTAGGTGGGTTTACCTCTGATTGTGCAAAATTGAAAATTTTTTGTGAGACATTTTACGTGTGGGAGCAAAATTGAATAGCTATGCATCACGGAGAGACTTATTAGACAAGGACACTCAACAAAAATTGATAATAGTCAGCACACAAAGAAAAGATCACGACATAGCTCAAGCATTAAGTGTTGTGTTTAAAAATTTAAGTGTGTTAACTTATACTGAGTTATGAGGATAAGGATCAAATGCTTACAAGTAGGTAAGACCACATAACAAAAAGGGGTAAGACCAAACCGATAAGTGTTGAAAAACACTCGATGTCAAGGGTTGTATTGAAAAATACAGTTGAGAGTGGTATTGAAAAACACCATTTGTGAAGCGTCCCAAAAACAAATGCATCCAAGCGACCAAAGCTAACACAGGTATACCCCCTAGACAAAGACAAAGACCAATTCTAAACAAAGGCAACAAGGATAAGGCATGATGGAGAGAGGCTAAGTGTCACAGACACACGCTAAGAAATAGGGGTGCAAAGGCCTCAAGTAGCGCCCGTTTTCAGGTTTTCACCACTTGAATTTTATTACAATTTTTTATTTTTATTTTTTCAAAATTTTCTTCTTTTTTTTAGGACTTTTTATAATTTTTTTGAATTTTTGCTACCAAGGCGTCTGTTTCCAAGTTTTCACAAGGGCACTTTTTCTATTTTTTTAAAATTTTTAAATATTTTTTTTGATTTTTTTAGAATATTTCATATTTTTTAAGATACATCAAAGCACCTATTGCTAGGTTTTCACTAAGATGATCATTTTTTCAAGACATTTTCTAATTTTTAGAATTTTTGATAATATATCATTTTTTTTAGAGTTTTTCAAGATCATTAATTATGTACAAAGGATGCCCCCAGACAGAACGGGAATTATGGATAGAACTTCTTCAAATACAAAATATTGATAGGATCAGGGAGTTATTCTCCCTCCTTTATAGATAGTAAATAAGCACATGTCCTAAAAGTTGTTGTGATAATATAAGGTCTAAGACAATTAGGTTCAAATTTACCCTTTTGATCTCTATGTTGTTGATTCTTAGGATTTTCACGTAGGACAAGTGTTGAAAATATAGATGGAGTAACTGAGAGGGGAGGGGTGAATCAGTTACCACAAAAATAAATCCACAAGTCCCTTAGATGTCTTTAATATATACTGCTGTTACTCGGTAGATTAACTTATTATTGTTCATTAAA
>MU222899.1:243952-266307 GCA_018584345.1 Thuja plicata
TTAAATTAATATTTGAAACTTTAAATTAATATTTTGATGTCAGATGCTTCCAATTTAAAATAGAAGCATTTGACATCAAAATATTAGGTGGGTTTTCCTCTGATTGAGCAAAATTGAAAGTTTAAATCAATATTTCAAATGAGCTCCGATGTTCATGAAATTTAAAATGAAAGCATTTGACATCAAAATATTACGTTGGTTTACCTCTGATTGTGCAAAATTGAAACTTTTTTGTGACACGTTTTACGTCTGGGAGCAAAATTAAATGTTTAAATTAATATTTCAAATGAGCTCCGATCTTCATGAAATTTAAAATGGAAGCATTTGACATCAGAATAATAGGTGGGTTTTCCTCTTATTGAGAGAATTGAAACTTTAAGTTAATATTTCAAATGAGCTCCGATCTTCGTGAAATTTAAATTGAAAGCATTTGACATTAAAATATTAGGTGGGTTTTTCACTGATTGTGTAAAATTAGAACTTGAAATTAATATTTCAAACAAGCTCGGATCTCCGTGAAATTTAAAATAGAAGCATTGACATCAAAATATTAGGTGGGTTTTTCTCTGATTGAGTAAAATTGAAGCTTTAAATTATTATTTCAAACGAGATCTGATCTTCATGAAATTTAAAATGGAAGCATTTGACATTAAAATATTAGGTGCATTTTCCTCTGATTGTGTAAAACTAAAACTTTAAATTAATATTTGAAACTTTAAATTAATATTTTGATGTTAGATGCTTCCAATTTAAAATAGAAGCATTTGACATTCAAATATTAGGTGGGTTTTCCTCTGATTGAGCAAAATTCAAAGTTTAAATTAATATTTCAAATGAGCTCCGATGTTCATGAAATTTAAAACAGAAGCATTTGACATCAAAATATTAGGTGGGTTTACCTCTGATTGTGCAAAATTAAAACTTTCTTGTGACACCTTTTACGTCTGGGAGCAAAATTGAATGTTTAAATTAATATTTCAAATGAGCTCTGATCTTCATGAAATTTAAAATGGAAGCATTTGACATAAAAATATTAGGTGGGTTTTCCTCTGATTCAGAAAATTGAAACTTTAAATTAATATTTCAAACGAGGTCTGATCTTTGTGAAATTTAAATTGGAAGCATTGGACATCAAAATATTAGGTGGGTTTTCCAATGATTGTGTAAAATTAAAACTTGAAATTAATATTTCAAACGAGCTCGGATCTCTGTGAAATTTAAAATAGAAGCATTTCACATCAAAATATTAGGTGGGTTTTCCTCTGATTGAGAAAAATTGAAACTTTAAATTAATACTTCAAACGAGATCTGATCTTCGTGAAATCTAAAATGGAAGCATTTGACATTAAAATATTAGGTGGGTTTTCCTCTGAATGTGTAAAATTGAAACTTCAAATTAATATTTGAAACTTTAAATTAATATTTTGATGTCATATGCTTCCAATTTAAAATAGAAGCATTTGACATCAAAATATTAGGTGGGTTTTCCTCTGTTTAAGCAAAATTGAAAGTTTAAATTAATATTTCAAACAAGCTCTGATGTTCATGAAATTTAAAATGGAAGCATTTGACATCAAAATATTAGGTGCGTTTACCTCTGATTGTGCAAAATTGAAAAATTTTTGAGAAATGTTTTACGTCCGGGAGAAAAATTGAATGTTCAAATTAATATTTCAAATGAGCTCCTATGTTCATGAAATTTAAAATGGAAGCATTTGACATCAAAATATTAGGTGGGTTTTCCTCTGATTGAGAAAACTGAAACTTTAAATTAATATTTCAAATGAGATCCGATCTTCGTGAAATTTAAAATGGAAGCATTTGACGTTAAAATATTAGGTGGGTTTTCCTCTAATTTTGTAAACCTTAAACTTTAAATTAATATTTTGATGTCAAATCCTTCCAATTTAAAATAGAAGCATTTGACATCAAAATATTAGGTGGGTTTTCCTCTGATTGAGAAAAATTGAAAGTTTAAATTAATATTTCAAACAAGCTCCGATGTTCTTGAAATTTAAAATGGAAGCATTTGACATCAAAATATTAGGTGGGTTTAACTCTAATTGATAGAATTGAAACATTAAATTAATATTTTAAATGAGCTCCGATCTTCATGAAATTTAAATTGGAATCATTGGACATCAAAATATTATGTGGGTTTTCCTCTGATTATGTAAAATTAAAACTTAAAATTAATATTTCAAATGAAATCAGATCTTTATGAAATTTAAAATCGAAGCATTTGACATCGAAATATTAGGTGGGTTTTCCTCTGATTGAGAAAAATTGAAACTTTAAATTAATATTTCAAATGAGATCTGATCTTCGTGAAATTTTGGAAGCATTTGACATTAAAATATTAGGTGGGTTTTCCTCTAATTGTGTAAAACTGAAACTTTAAATTAATATTTGAAACTTTAAATTAATATTTTGATGTCAGATGCTTCCAATTTAAAATAGAAGCATTTGACATCAAAATATTAGGTGGGTTTTCCTCTGATTGAGAAAAATTGAAAGTTTAAATTAATATTTCAAACGATCTCCGATGTTCATGAAATTTAAAATGGAAGCATTTGACATCAAAATATTAGGTGGGTTTACCTCTAATTCTGCAAAATTGAAAATTTTTGTGACACATTTTACGTCTGAGAGCAAAATTGAATATTTAAATTAATATTTCAAATGAGCTCCGATCTTCATGAAATTTAAAATGGAAGCATTTTACATCAAAATATTAGGTGGGTTGTCCTCTGATTGAGAGAATTGAAACTTTAAATTAATATTTTAAACGAACTCCGATCTTCATGAAATTTAAATTGGAAGCATTTGACATCAAAATATTACGTGGGATTTCCACTGATTGTGTACAATTGAAACTTGAAATTAATATTTCAAACGAGCTCGGATCTTCGTAAATTTAAAATAGAAGTATTTGACATAAAAATATTAGGTGGGTTTTCCTGTGATTGAGAAAAATTGAAACATTGAATTAATATTTCAAATGAGATCCAATCTTCGTGAAATTTAAAATGGAAGCATTTGACATTAAAATATGAGGTGGATTTTCCTCTGATTGTGTAAAACTAAAACTTTAAATTAATATTTTAAACTTTAAATTAATATTTTGATGTCAGATGCTTCCAATTTAAAATAGAAGCATTTGACATCAAAATATTAGGTGGGTTTTCCTCTGATTGAGAAAAATTGAAAGTTTAAATTAATATTTCAAACGATCTCCAATGTTCGTGAAATTTAAAATGGAAGCATTTGACATCAAAATATTACGTGGGTTTACCTCTGATTGTGCAAAATTGAAACTTTTTTGTGACACATTTTATGTCCGGGAGCAAAATTGAATGTTTAAATTAATATTTCAATTGAGCTCTGATCTTCGTGAAATTTAAAATGGAAGCATTTGACATCAAAATATTAGGTTGGTTTTTCCCTGATTGAGAAAATTGAAACTTTAAATTAATATTTCAAACGAGCTCGAATCTTTGTGAAATTTAAATTGGAAGCATTTGACATCAAAATATTAGGTGGATTTTCCACTGATTGTGTAAAATTGAAACTTGAAATTAATATTTCAAAAAAGCTCGGATCTCTGTGAAATTTAAAATAGAATCATTTGAAATCAAAATATTAGGTGGGTTTTCCTCTGATTAAGAAAAATTGAAACTTTAAATTAATATTTCAGACGAGATCTGGTCTGTGAAATTTAAAATGGAAGCATTTGACATTAAAATATTAGGTGGGTTTCCCTCTGATTGTGTAAAACTAAAACTTTAAATTAATATTTTGATGCCAAATGCTTCCAATTTAAAATAGCAGCATTTGACATTAAAATATTAGGTGGGTTTTCCTCTAATTGAGCAAAATTGAAAGTTTAAATTAATATTTCAAACAAGCTTCAATGTTCATGAAAATTAAAATGAAAGCATTTTACATCAAAATGTGACGTGGGTTTACCTCCGATTGAGAAAAATTGAAACTTTTTACTGACATGTTTTACGTATGACAGCAAAATTAAATATTTAAATTAATATTTCAAATGAGCTCAAATCTTCATGAAATTTAAAATGGAAGCATTTGACATCAAAATATTAGGTGGGTTTTCCTCTGATTGAGAGAATTGAAACTTTAAATTAATATTTCAAACGAGCTCTGATCTTCCTGGAATTTAAATTGGAAGCATTTGACATCAAACTATTAGGTGGGTTTTCTACTAATTGTGTAAAATTGAAACTTAAAATTAATATTTCAAACGAGCTCAAATCTCCATGATATTTAAAATACAAGCATTTGACATCAAAATATTAGGTGGGTTTTCCTCTGATTGTGTAAAATTGAAACTTTAAATTAATATTTGTAACTTTCAATTAATATTTTGAAGTCAAATGCTTCCAATTTAATATAGAAGCTTTTAACATCAAAATATTAGGTGGGTTTTCCTCTTATTGAGAAAAATTGAAAGTTTAAATTAATATTTCAAACGAGTTCCGATATTTGTGAAATTTAAAATGGAAGCATTTGAGATCAAATTATAAGGTGGGTTTACCTCTGATTGTGCAAAATTGAAACTTTTTTGTGACATGTTTTACGTTCGGTAGCAAAATTGAATGTTTAAATTAATATTTCAAATGAGCTTTGATCTTTGTGTAATTTAATATGGAAGATTTGACATCAAAATATTAGGTGGGTTTTTCTCTGATTGAGCAAAATTAAAATTTTAAATCAATATTTCAAACAAGCTCTGATCTTCATGAAATTTAATTTGGAAGCATTTGACATCAAAATATTATGTGGGTTTTCCACTGATTGTGTAAAATTGAAACTTGAAATTAATATTTCAAAAAATATCAGATCTCCGTGAAATTTAAAATAGAAGCATTTGACATCAAAATATTAGGTGGGTTTTCCTCTGATTGAGCAAAATTGAAAGTTTAAATTAATATTTCAAATGAGATCTGATCTTAGAGAAATTTAAAATAGAAGCATTTGACATTAAATTATTAGGTGGGTTTTCCTCCGATTATGTAAAAATAAAACTTTAAATTAATATTTTGATGTCAAATGCTTCCAATTTAAAATAGAAGCATTTGACATCAAAATATTAGGTGGGTTTTCCTTTGATTGAGCAAAGTTAAAAGTTTAAATTAATATTTCAAATGAGCTCCGATGTTTGTTAAATTTAAAATTGATGCATTTGACATTAAAATATTAGGTGGGTTTTCCTCTGATTGTGTAAAACTGAAACTTTAAATTAATATTTGAAACTTTCAATTAATAGTTTGATGTCAAATGCTTCCAATTTAAAATAGAAGCTTTTGACATCAAAATATTAGGTGGGTTTTCCTCTAATTGAGTGAAATTGAAAGATTAAATTAATATTTCAAACGAGATGTGATCTTCATAAAATTTAAAATTGAAGCATTTGACATTAAAATATTAGGTGGGTTTTCCTTTGATTGTGTAAAAGTGAAACTTTAAATTAATATTTGAAACTTTAAATTAATATTTTGATGTCAAATGCTTCCAATTTAAAATAGAAGCATTTGACATCAAAATATTAGGTGGGTTTTCCTCTGATTGAGCAAAATTAAAAGTTTAAATTAATATTTCAAATGAGCTCCGATGTTAGTAAAATTTAAAATGGAAGCATTTGACATCAAAATATTAGGGTGCTTTACCTCTGATTGTGCAAAATTGAAACTTTTTTGTGACACGTTTTATGTCTAAGAGAAAAATTGAATGTTTAAATTAATATTTCAAATGAACTCTGATCTTCATGTAATTTAAAATGGAAGCATTTGACATCAAAATATTAGGTGGGTTTTCCTCTGATTGAGCAAAATTGAAACTTTAAATTAATATTTCAAACAAGCTTCGATCTTTGTGAAATTTAAATTGGAAGCATTTGACATCAAAATATTACGTGGGTTTTCTACTAATTGTGTCAAATTGAATCTTGAAATTAATATTTCAAAAGAGCTCGAATCTTCCTGAAATTTAAAATAGAAGCATTTGTCATCAAAATATTAGGTGTGTGTTCCTCTAATTGAGCAAAATTGAAACTTTAAATTAATATTTCAAACGAGATCCGAGCTTTGAGAAATTTAAAATGGAAGCATTTGACATTAAAATACTAGGTGGGTTTTCCTCTAATTGTGGAAAACTGAAACTTTAAATTAATATTTGAAACTTTAAATTAATATTTTTATGTCAAATGCTTCCAATTTAAAATAGAAGCATTTGACATCAAAATATTAGGTGGGTTTTTTTTTAATTGAGCAAAATTGAAAGTTTAAATTAATATTTCAAACGAGCTCCGACGTTCATGAAATTTAAAATGTTAGCATTTGACATCAAAATATTAGGTGAGTTTACCTCTGATTGTGCAAAATTGAAACTTGTTTGTGACACGTTTTACGTCTGGGAGAAAAATTGAAACTTTAAATTAATATTTCCAATGAGCTCAGATCTTTATGAAATTTAAAATGGAAGCATTTGACATCAAAATATTAGGTGGGTTTTTCTCTGATTGAGAAAATATAAACTTTAAATAAATATTTCCAATGAGCTTTGATCTTCATGTAATTTAATATGGAAGCATTTGACATCAAAATATTAGGTAGGTTTTTCTCTGATTGAGAAAAATTGAAATTTTAAATCAATATTTCAAACAAGCTCTGATCTTCATGAAATTTAAATTGGAAGCATTTGACATCAAAATATTACGTGGGTTTTCAACTGATTGTGTAAAATTGAAACTTTAAATTAATATTTCAAACAAGCTCCGATCTTTGTGAAATTTAAAATAGAAGCATTTGACATCAAAATATTAGGTGGGTATTCCTCTGATTGAGAAAAATTGAAACTTTAAATTAATATTTCAAATGTGATATGATCTTTGTGAAAATTAAAATGGAATCATTTGACATTAAAATATTAGGTGGGTTTTCCTCTGATTATGTAAAACTAAAACTTTAAATTAATATTTGAAAATTTAAATTAATATTTTGATGTCAAATGCTTCCAATTTAAAATAGAAGCATTTGACATGAAAATATTAGGTGGGTTTTCCTCTGATTGAGCAAAACTCGATGTTTAAATTAATATTTCGAATGAGCTCCGATGTTCATTAAATTTAAAATGGAAGCATTTGACATCAAAATATTAGGTGGGTATTACCTCTAATTATGCAAAATTAAAATCTTTTTGTGACACATTTTACGTATGGGAGCAAAATTGAAACTTTAAATTAATATTTTCAATGACCTCAGATCTTCGTGAAATTTAAAATGGAAGCATTTGACATGAAAATATTAGGTGGGTTTTCCTCTGATTGAGAAAATTGAAACTTTAAATTAATATTTCAAACGAGCTCCGATCTTTGTAAAATTTAAATTGGAAGCATTTGACATCAAAATATTAGGTGGGTTTTCTACTGATTGTGTAAAATTAAAACTTGAAATTAATATTTCAAACAAATTCTAATCTCCTTGAAATTTAAAATAGAAGCATTTGACATCAAAATATTAGGTGGGTTTTCCTCTAATTAAGAAAAATTTAAACTTTAAATTAATATTTCAAACGAGATCTGATCTTTGTGAAATTTAAAATGGAAGCATTTGACATCAAAATATTAGGTGGGTTTTCCTCTGATTGTGTAAAACTGAAACTTTAAATTAATATTTGAAACTTTAAATTAATATTTTGATGTCAAATGCTTCCAATTTAAAATAGAAGCATTTGACATCAAAATATTAGTTGGGTGTTCCTCTGATTAAGCAAAATTGAAATTTTAAATTAATATTTCAAAGAGCTTCGATGTTCATGAAATTTAAAATAGAAGCATTTGACATCAAAATAGTAGGTGGATTTACCTCTGATTGTGCAAAATTGAAACATTTTTGTGACACGTTTTACGTCTCGTAGCAAAATTGAATGTTTAAATTAATATTTCAAATGAGCTCTGATCTTCATGAAATTTAAAATGGAAGTATTTGGCATAAAAATATTAGGTGGGTTTTCCTCTGATTGAGAAAATTGAAACTTTAAATTAATATTTCAAACGAGCTCCGATCTTCATGAAATTTGAATTGCAAGCATTTGACATCAAAATATTAGGCGGGTTTTCAACTGATTGTGTAAAATTGAAACTTGAAATTAATATTTCAAACGAGCTCGGATCTTCATGAAATTTAAAATAGAATCATTTAACATCAAAATATTAGGTCGGTTTTCCTCCATTGAGCAAAATTGAAACTTTAAATTAATATTTCAAACGAGATCCGATCTTCGTGAAATTTAAAATGGGAGCATTTGACATTAAAATATTAGGTGGGTTTTCCTCTGATTATGTAAAATTGAAACTTTAAATTAATATTTTGATGTCAAATGCTTCCAATTTATAATAGAAGCATTTGACATCAAAATCTTAGGTGGGTTTTCCTTTGATTGAGCAAAATTGAAAGTTCAAATTGATATTTCAAACGAGCTCTGATGTTCGTGAAATTTAAAATGGAAGCATTTGACATCAAAATATTAGGTGGGTTTACCTCTAATTGTGCAAAATTGAAACTTTTTTGTGACACATTTTATGTCTGACAACAAATTGAATGTTTAAATTAATATTTCAAATGAGCTCTGATCTTCGTGAAATTTGAAATGGAAGCATTTGACATCAAAATATTAGGTGGGTTTTCCTCTGATTATGAGAATTGAAACTTTAAATTAATATTTCAAACAAGCTCCAATCTTCGTAAAATTTAAATTGGAAGCATTTGACATTAAAATATTAGGTTGGTTTTCCACTGATTGTGTAAAATTGAAACTTGAAATTAATGTTTCAAATGAGCTTGGATCTCCATCAAATTTAAAAGAGAATCATTTGACATCAAAATAAAAAGAGAAGCATTTGACATCAAAATATTAGGTGGGTTTTCATCTGATTGAGAAAAATTGAAACTTTAAATTAATATTTCAATTGAGATATGATCTTCGTTAAATTTAAAATGGAAGCATTTGACATTAAAATATTAGGCGGGTTTTCATCTGATTATGTAAAACTGAAACTTTAAATTAATATTTGAAACTTTAAATTAATATTTTGATGTGAGATGCTTCCAATTTAAAATAGAAGCATTTGACATCAAAATATTAGGTGGGTTTTCTTCTGATTAAGCAAAATTGAAATTTTAAATTAATATTTCAAACGAGCTTCGATGTTCATGAAATTTAAAATGGAAGCATTTGAGATCGAAATATTAAGTGGGTTTACCTTTGAATGTGCAAAATTAAAACTTTTTTTGTGATATGTTTTATGTCCGGGAGCAAAATTGAATGTTCAAATTAATATTTCAAATGAGCTCCAATCTTCGTGAAATTTAAAATGGAAGCATTTGACATTAAAATATTAGGTGGGTTTTCCTCTAATTGAGAAAATTTAAACTTTAAATTAATATTTCAAACGACTTCCGATCTTCCTGAAATTTAAATTTGAAGCATTTGACATCAAAATATTAGGTGGGTTTTCCACTGATTGTGTAAAATTGGAACTTGAAATTAAAATTTCAAACGAGCTCAGATCTCAGTGAAATTTTAAATAGAAGCATTTAACATCAAAATATTAGGTGGGTTTTCCTCTTATTGAGCAAAATTGAAACTTTAAATTAATATTTAAAATAAAATTTGATCTTCGTGAAATTTGAAATGGAAGCATTTGACATTAAAATATTAGGTGGGTTTTCCTCTAATTGTGTAAAACTAAAACTTTAAATTAATATTTGAAAATTTAAATTAAAATTTTGATGTAAAAAGCTTCCAATTTAAAATAGAAGTATTTGACATCAAAATATTAGGTGGGTTTTCTTCAGATTGAGAAAAATTAAAAGTTTAATTTAATATTTCAAACGAGCTTCGATGTTTGTGAAATTTAAAATGGAAGCATTTGACATCAAAATATTAGGTGGGTTTACCTCTGATTGTGCAAAATTGAAACTTTTTTGTGACAATTTTTACGTGTGGGAGAAAAATTGAATGTTTAAATTACTATTTCAAATAAGCTTTGATCTTCGTGAAATTTAAAATAGAAGCATTTGACATCAAAATATTAGGTGGGTTTTCCTCTGATCCAAAAAATTGAAACTTTGAATTAATATTTCAAACAAGCTCTGATCTTCGTGAAATTCAAATTGGAAGCATTTGACATCAAAATATTAGGTGGGTTTTCCATTGATTATGTAAAATTGGAACTTGAAATTAATATTTCAAACGAGCTCGGATCTCTGTGAAAATTAAAATAGAAGCATTTGACATCAAAATATTAGGTGGGTTTTCTTCTTATTGAGCAAAACTGAAACTTTAAATTGATATTTAAAACGAGGTCCGATCTTCGTGAAATTTAAAATGGAAGCATTTGACATAAAAATATTCGGTGGGTTTTCCTCTGATTATGTAAAATTGAAAACTTGAATTAACATTTGAAACTTTAAATTAATATTTTGATGTGAAATGCTTCCAATTTAAAATAGAAGCATTTGACATAAAAATATTAGGTGGGTTTTCCTCTAATTGAACAAAATTGAAAGTTTAAATTAATATTTCAAATGAGCTCCGATGTTTGTGAAATTTAAAATGGAAGCATTTGACATCAAAATATTAGGTGGGTTTACCTCTGATTGTGCAAAATTGAAAAAATTTTTGTGACACGTTTTACGTCCAGGAGCAAAATTGAATGTTTAAATTAATATTTCAAATGAGCTCTGATCTTCGAGAAATTTAAAATAGAAGCATTTGACATCAAAATATTAGGTCGGTTTTCCTCTAATTGAGAAAATTGAAACTTTAAATTTATATTTCAAACGAGCTCCGGTCTTCGTGAATTTTAAATTTGAAGCATTTGACATCAAAATATTTGGTGGGTTTTCCACTGATTGTGTAAAATTGGAACTTGAAATTAATATTTCAAACAAGCTCGAATCTCTGTGAAATTTAAAATAGAAGAATTTGACATCAAAATATTAGGTGGGTTTTCCTCTGATTGAGCAAAATTGAAACTTTCAATTAATATTTCAAACGAGATCCAATCTTTGTGAAATTTAAAATGGAAGCATTTGACATTAAAATATTAGGTGTGTTTTCCTCTTATTGTGTAAAACTAAAACTTTAAATTAATATTTAAAATTGTAAATTAATATTTTGATGTGAAATGCTTCCAATTTAAAATAGAAGCATTTAAAATCAAAATATAAGGTGGCTTTTCCTCTTATTAAGCAAAATTTAAAGTTTAAATTAATATTTCAAATGAGCTCTAATGTTTTTGAAATTTAAAATGGAAGCATTTGACATCAAAATATTAGCTAGGTTTACCTGTGTTTGTGCAAAATTGAAACTTTTTGTGACACATTTTACATCCGTGAGCAAAATTGAATGTTTAAATTAATATTTTAAATGAGCTCCGATCTTCATGAAATTTAAAATGGAAGCATTTGATATCAAACTTTTAGGTGGGTTTTCCTCTGATTGAGAAAATTGAAACTTTAAATTAATATTTCAAACGAGCACTGATCTTCGTGAAATTTAAATTGGAAGCATTTGACATCAAAATATTAGGTCAGTTTTCCACTGATTGTGTAAAATTGAAACTTGAAATTAATATTTCAAACAAGCTCAGATCTCCGTGAAATTTAAAATAGAAGCATTTGACATCAAAATATTAGGTGGGTTTTCCTCTGATTAAGCAAAATTGAAACTTTAAATTAATATTTCAAACGAGATCCAATCTTAATGAAATTTAAAATGGAAGCATTGACATTAAAATATTAGGTGCGTTTTCCTCTGATTGTGTAAAACTAAAACTTTAAATTAATAATTGAAACTTTAAATTAATATTTTGATGTCAGATGCTTCCAATTTAAAATAGAAGCATTTGACATCAAAATATCATGTGGGTTTTCCTATGATTGAGCAAAATTGAAAGTTAAAATTAATATTTCAAACGAGCTCTGATGTTCGTGATGTTTAAAATGGAAGCATTTGACATTAAAATATTAGGTGGGTTTTCCTCTGATTGTGTAAAACTAAAACTTTAAATTAATATATGAAACTTTAAATTAATATTTTGATGTCAGATACTTCAAATTTAAAATAGAAGCATTTGACATCAAAATATTAGGTGGGTTTTCCTCTGATTGAGCAAAATTGAAAGTTTAAAATAATATTTCAAATGAGCTCCGATGTTCATGAAATTTAATTTGGAAGCATTTGAGATCAAAATGTTAGGTGAGTTTACCTCTAATTGTGCAAAATTGAAACTTTTTGTGACATGTTTTACGTCCAGGAGCAAAATTAAATGTTTAAATTAATATTTCAAATGAGCTCCGATCTTCATGAAATTTAAAATGGAAGTATTTTACATCAAAATATTAGGTGGGTTCTCCTTTGATTGAGAAAATTGAAACTTTAAATTAATATTTCAAACGAGCTTTGATCTTCGTGAAATTTAAATTGGAAGCATTTGACATCAAAATATTAGGTGGGTTTTCCACTAATTATATAAAATTGAAACTTGAAATTAATATTTCAAATGAGCTCGGATCTCCTTGAAATTTAAAATAGAACCATTTGACATCAAAATATTAGGCAGATTTTCCTCTAATTGAGCAAAATTGAAACTTAAAATTAATATTTCAAACGAGATCTGATCTTCATGAAATTTAAAATGGAAGCATTTGACATTAAAATTTTAGGTGGGTTTTCCTCTGATTGTGTAAAACTAAAGCTTTAAATTAATATTTTGATGTCAAATGCTTCCAATTTAAAATAGAAGTGTTTGATATCAAAATATTTGGTGGGTTTTCCTCTGATTGAGCAAAATTGAAAGTTTAAATTAATATTTCAAACGAGTTCCGATGTTCATGAAATTTAAAATGGAAGCATTTGACATCAAAATATTAGGTGGGTTTACCTCTTATTGTGCAAAATTGAAAATTTTTTGTGACATGTTTTACACCCGGGAGCAAAATTGAATGTTTAAATTAATATTTCAAATGAGCTCCGATCTTCGTGTAGTTTAAAATGGAAGCATTTGACATCAAAATATTAGGTGGGTTTTCCTCTGATTGAGAAAAATTGAAACATTAAATTAATATTTCAAACGAGCTCCGATCTTCGTAAAATTTAAATTGGAAGCATTTGACATCAAAATATTATGTGGGTTTTCCACTGATTGTGTAAAATTGAAACTTGAAATTAATATTTCAAATGAGCTCCGATCTCCATGAAATTTAAAATAGAAGCATTTGACATCAAAATATTAGGTGGGTTTTCCTCTGATTGAGAAAAATTGAAACTTTAAATTAATATTTCAAACGAGAGCCGATCTTTGTGAAGTTTAAAATTGATGCATTTGACATTAAAATATTAGGTGGGTTTTCCTCTGATTGTGTAAAATTGAAACTTTAAATTAATATTTGAAACTTTAAATTAATAGTTTGATGTCAAATGCTTCCAATTTAAAATAGAAGCATTTGACATTAAAATATTAGGTGGGTTCTCCTCTAATTGAGCAAAATTGAAAGATTAAATTAATATTTCAAACGAGATGTGATCTTCATAAAATTTAAAATGGAAGTATTTGACATTAAAATATTAGGTGGGTTTTCCTTTGATTGTGTAAAAGTGAAACTTTAAATTAATATTTTGATGTCAAATGCTTCCAATTTAAAATAGAAGCATTTGACATCAAAATATTAGGTGGGTTTTCCTCTGATTGAGAAAAATTCAAAGTTTAAATTAATATTTCAAACGAGCTCCGATGTTAGTAAAATTTAAAATGGAAGCATTTGACATCAAAATATTAGGGTGTTTTACCTCTAATTGTGCAAAATTGAAACTTTTTTGTTACATATTTTACGTCTAGGAGAAAAATTGAATGTTTAAATTAATATTTCAAATGAGCTCTGATCTTCATGTAATTTAAAATGGAAGAATTTGACATCAAAATATTAGGTTGGTTTTCCTTTGATTGAGAAAAATAAAACTTTAAATTAATATTTCAAACGAGCTCCGATCTTTGTGAAATTTAAATTGGAAGCATTTGACATCAAAATATTAGGTGGGTTTTCTACTAATTGTGTCAAATTGAAACTTGAAATTAATATTTCAAACGAGCTTGGATCTTCATGAAATTTAAAATAGAAGCATTTGATATCAAAATATTAGGTGGGTTTTCCTGTAATTGAGCAAAATTGGAACTTTAAATTAATATTCCAAACGAGATCTGAGCTTCGAGAAATTTAAAATGGAAGCATTTGACATTAAAATATTAGGTGGGTTTTCCTCTAATTGTGTAAAACTGAAACTTTAAATTAATATTTTTATGTCAAATACTTCCAATTTAAAATAGAAGCATTTGACATCAAAATATTAGGTGGGTTTTTCTCTAATTGAGCAAAATCAAAAGTTTAAATTAATATTTCAAACGAGCTCCAACGTTTATGAAATTTAAAATGTTAGCATATGACATCAAAATATTAGGTGATTTTACCTCTGATTGTGCAAAATTGAAACTTTTTTGTGACACATTTTACGTCTGGGAGCAAAATTGAAACTTTAAAATAATATTTCCAATGAGCTCAGATCTTCGTGAAATTTAAAATGGAAGCATTTGACATCAAAATATTAGGTGGGTTTTCCTCTGGTTGAGAAAATATAAACTTTAAATTAATATTTCAAACGAACTCCGATCTTCATAAAATTTAAATTGGAAACATTTCACATCAAAATATTAGGTGGGTTTTCAACTGATTGTGTAAAATTAAAACTTAAAATTAATATTTCAAATGAGCTCCGATCTTCCTGAAATTTAAAATAGAAGCATTTGACATCAAAATATTAGGTGGGTTTTCCTCTGATTGAGATAAATTGAAACTTTAAATTAATATTTCAAATGTGATCCGATCTTTGTGAAAATTAAAATCGAAGCATTTGACATTAAAGTATTAGGTGGGTTTTCCTCTGATTGTGTAAAACTGAAACTTTAAATTAATATTTGAAAATTTAAATTAATATTTTGATGAAAAGACTAGTGAATATTAGACAAAGGAAGTAATGCCACAAGATGACATGTGTCATATCAAAATGCTTTCAATTTAAAATAGAAGCATTTGACATGAAAATATTAGGTGGGTTTTCCTCTAGTTGAGCAAAACTCAAAGTTTAAATTAATATTTTGAACGAGCTTTGATGTTCGTGAAATTTAAAATGGAAGCATTTGAAATCAAAATATTAGGTTGGTATTACCTCTAATTATGCAAGATTAAAATCTTTTTGTGACACGTTTTACGTCTAGGAGCAAAATTGAAACTTTAAATTAATATTTCCAACGACCTCAGATCTTCATGAAATTTAAAATGGAAGCATTTGACATGAAAATATTAGGTGGGTTTTCCTCTGATTGAGAAAATTTAAACTTTAAATTAATATTTCAAACGAGCTCCGATCTTTGTAAAATTTAAATTAGAAGCATTTGACATCAAAATATTAGGTGGGTTTTCCACCGATTGTGTAAAATTAAAACTTGAAATTAATATTTCAAACGAGCTTTGATCTCCTTGAAATTTAAAATAGAAGCATTTGACATTAAAATATTAGGTGGGTTTTCCTCTAATTAATTAAAATTGAAACTTTAAATTAATATTTCAAACGAGATCCGATCTTCGTGAAATTTAAAATGGAAGCATTTGACATCAAAATATTAGGTGGGTTTTCCTCTGATTGTGTAAAACTGAAACTTTAAATTAGTATTTGAAACTTTAAATTAATATTTTGATGTCAAATGCTTCCAATTTAAAATAGAAGCATTTGACATCAAAATATTAGGTGGGTTTTCCTCTGATTGAGCAAAATTGAAAGTATAAATTAATATTTGAAACGAGCTCCGATGTTCATTAAATTTAAAATAGAAGCATTTGAAATCAAAATATTAGGTGGGTTTACCTCTGATTGTGCAAAATTGAAACTTTTTTGTGACACGTTTTACGTCCGGGAGAAAAATTGAATGTTTAAATTAATATTTCAAATGAGCTCTGATCTTCGTGAAATTTAAAATTGAAGCATTTGACATCAAATTATTAGGTGGGTTTTCGTCTGATTGAGAAAATTGAAATTTTAAATTAATATTTCAAACGAGCTCCGATCTTCATGAAATTTGAATTGGAAGCATTTGACATCAAAATATTATGCGGGTTTTCCACTGATTCTATAAAATTGAAACTTGAAATTAATATTTCAAACGAGCTCAGATCTCTGTGAAATTTAAAATAGAACCATTTGACATCAAAATATTAGATGGGTTTTCCTCTGATTGAGCAAAATTGAAACTTTAAATTATTATTTCAAATGAGATCCTATCTTCGTCAAATTTAAAATGGAAGCATTTGACATTAAAATATTAGGTGGGTTTTACTCTGATTGTGTAAAACTGAAACTTTAAATTAATATTTGAAACTTTAAATTAATATTTTGATGTTAAATGCTTCCGATTTAAAATAGAAGCATTTGACATCAAAATATTAGGTGGGTTTTCCTCAGATTGAGAAAAATTGAAAGTTTAAATTAATATTTCAAACAAGCTCCGATGTTCATGAAATTTAAAATGGAAGTATTTTGACATCAAAATATTAGTGGGGTTTACCTCTGATTGTGCGAATTGAAAATTTTTTGTGACACGTTTTATGTCCGAGAGCAAAATTGAATGTTTAAATTAATATTTCAAATGAGCTCCGATCTTCATGAAATTTAAAATGGAAGCATTTGACATGAAAATATTAGGTGGGTTTTCCTCTGATTGGGACAACTAAAAATTTAAATTAATATTTCAAACGAGCTCCGATCTTCGTGAAATTTAAATTGGAAGCATTTGACATAAAAATATTAGGTGGGTTTTCCACTGATTGTGTAAAATTGAAACTTGAAAATAATATTTCAAACGAGGTCTGATCTTCGTGAAATTTAAAATATAAGCATTTGATATCAAAATATTAGGTGGGGTTTCCTCTAATTGAGCAAAATTGAAAGTTTAAATTAATGTTTCAAACGACATCCGATCTTCGTGAAATTTAAAATGGAAGCATTTGACATTAAAATATTAGGTGGGTTTTCCTGTGATTGTGTAGAACTAAAATTTTAAATTAATATTTGAAACTTTAAATTAATATTTTGATGTCAGATGCTTCCAATTTAAAATAGAAGCAGTGGACATCAAAATATTAGGTGGGTTTTCTTCAAATTGAGTGAAACTAAAAGTTTAAATTAATATTTCAAAAGAACTCCGATGTTCATGAAATTTAAAATGGAAGCATTTGACATCAAAATATTAGGTGGGTTTACCTCTGATTGTGCAAAATTGAAATTTTTTTGTGACACATTTTACATCCCGGTGCAAAATTGAATGTTTAAATTAATATTTCAAATGAGCTCTGATCTTTGTGAAATTTAAAATGGAAGCATTTGACATCAAAATATTAGGTGGGTTTTCCTATGATTGAGAGAATTGAAACTTTAAAATAATATTTCAAATGAGCTCCAATCTTCGTGAAATTTAAATTGGAAGCATTTGACATCAAAATATTAGGTGGGTTTTCCACTAATTGTGTAAAATTGAAACTTGAAATTAATATTTCAAATGAGCTCGGATCTTCGTGAAATTAAAAACAGAAGCATTTGACATCAAAATATTAGGTGGGTTTTCCTTTGATTAAGAAAAATTGAAACATTAAATTAATATTTCAAACGAGATCCGATCTTCGTCAAAATTAAAATGGAAGTATTTGACATTAAAATATTAGGTGGGTTTTCCTCTAATTGTGTAAAATTGAAACTTTAAATTAATATTTTGATGTCAGATGCATCTAATTTAAAATAGAAGCATTTGACATCAAAATATTACTTGGGTTTTCCTCTGATTGAGCAAAATTGAAAGTTTAAATTAATATTTCAAATGACCTTTGATGTTCATGAAATTTAAAATGGAAGCATTTGAGATCAAAATATTAAGTGGGTTTAACTTTGATTATGCAAAATTGAAACTTTTTTGTGACACATTTTATGTCCGGGAGCAAAATTGAATGTTTAAATTAATATTTCAAATGAGCTCCGATCTTTGTGAAATTTAAAATGGAAGCATTTGACATCAAAATATTAGGTGGGTTTTCCTCTAATTGAGAAAATTGAAACTTTAAATTAATATTTCAAACAAGCTCCAATCTTCGTGAAATTTAAATTTGAAGCATTTAACATCAAAATATTAGGTGGGTTTTCCATTGATTATGTAAAATTGAAACTTGAAATTAATATTTCAAACTAGCTCGAATCTCCATGAAATTTAAAATAGAATCATTTGACATCAAAATATTAGGTGGGTTTTGCTCTGATTGAGATAAATTGAAACTTTAAATTAATATTTCAAACGAGATCTGATCTTCGTGAAATTTAAAATGGAAGCATTTAAAGTTAAAATATTAGGTGGTTTTTCTTCTGATTGTGTAAAATTGAAACTTTAAATTAATATTTGAAACTTTAAATTAATATTTTGATGCCAGATGCTTCCAATTTAAAATAGAAGCATTTGACATCAAAATATTAGGTGGGTTTTCCTCTGATTGAGCAAAATTGAAAGTTTAAATTAATATTTCAAACGAGCTCCGATGTTCATGAAATTTAAAATGGAAGCATTTGAAATCAAAATATTAGGTGGGGTTACCTCTGATTGTGCAAAATTGAAACTTTTTTGTGACACATTTTTTGTCCGGGAGAAAAATTGAATGTTTAAATTAATATTTCAAATGAGTTCAAATTTGGATATCGCTGAATCGGTCAACCATTTGTTGATAATGAGCTACAATCTCATAAAAAGTTATTCTGAGGTTCTAGATCACCTAATCGGTCAACTATTTGCTGATAATGAGATAAAATCTCATAACAAGTCATTCTAAAGTTCCAAATTGCTGAATTGGTCAACTACTTGTTGATAATGAGATACAATCTCATAACAAACTCTTTTGGGGTTCGAGATCACCGAATTGGTCAACCATTTACTGATAATGAGCTACAATATCATAATAAGTTGTTCTAAGATTCTAGGTCACCGAATGGGTCAATCATTTGTTGATAATGAGCTATAATCTCAAAACAATATGTTGTGAGCTTCCAGATGGCCTAATTGGTCAACCGTTTGCTAATAATGAACTATAATCTCATAACAAGCTATTCTTAGGTTCTACATCCCCAAATTAGTCAGTCATTTGTAGATAATGAGCTATAATCTCATAATAAGCCATTTTGTGTTTCTAGATCACTGAATCAGTCAACTGGTTTCTTATAATGAGCGACAATCTCATAACAAGCTATTCTGAGATTCTAGTTTGCCAAATCGATCAACAGTTTGCTAATAATGAACTACAATCTCATAACAAGTTGTTTTGAGGTTCCACATCACTGAATCAGTCAACTGTTTGCTGATAATGAGCTACAATCTTATAAGAAGCCATTTTGAGGTTCCAGATTGGTGGCTCAGTCAACCGTTTACTAATAATGAGCTACAATTTCATAACAAGTTGTTCTAAGATTCTCGATCACTCAATTAGTCAACCATTTGCTGGTAATGAGATATAATCTCATAAAAAGCCATTCTGAGGTTCTAGATCATCGATTCGATCATCTGTTTGCTGATAATGAGCTAGAATCTCATAGAAAGCCATTGTGAGCTTGCAGATCTCCCAATCGGTCAACCGCTTGCTGGTAGTGAGCTGTAATCTCACAAAAAGTTGTTATGAGGTTCCAAATCATCAAGTCGGTTAACCATTTGCTGATAATGAGCTACAATGTCATAACAATCCATTTTGAGATTCTAGATAGTTGAATCGGTCAACCGTTTGTTGATAATGAGTTGCAATGTCATAGAACTCATTCTAAGGTTTTAGATCACCAAATTGGTCAACTATTTGTTGATAATGAGATACAATCTCATAACAAACTATGCTAAGGTTCCACATCAAGGAATCAGTGAACCATTTGTTGATAATGAGCTATAATCTCATAATAAGTCGTTCTAAGGTTCCAAATCACTGAATCAATCAACCATTTTCTTATAATGAGCTACAATCTCATTCAATCCATTCTAAGGTACCATATCACTGAATTGGTCAACCATTTGTTGATAATGAGAAACAATCTCAAAACAAGCTATTCTGAGGTCCTAGATCACTGAATTGGTTAACTATTTGCTGATAATGAGCTACAATCTCATAACAAATCCAAATCACTAAATTGGTCAACTGCTTGCTGATAATAAGATACAATCTCATAACAAGTTGTTTTAAGGTTCCAGATAACCAAATCGGTCAACCATTTGTTGATAATGAGCTACAATCTCATAACAAGTCATTTTGAGATTCCATATCGTTGAATCAGTCAATCGTTTGCTGATAATGAGCTATAATCTCATAACAAGCCATTGTGAGCTTCCAGAGAGCCGAATAAGTCAATTGTTTGCTGATAATGAGCTACAATTTCATAACAAGCTATTCTGAGGTTGCACATTGTCAAATCAATGAACCATTTGTTGATGATGAGCTATAATCTCCTAACAAGTTGTATTGAGTGTCTAGATTGTCGAATCAGTCAACCATTTCCTGATAATGAGTTGCAATCTCATAACAAGTTATTCTGAGGTTCTAGATTTCCAAATTGGTCTAAAACCATTTTCTGATAACGAGCTACAATCTTATTAAAAGTCATTTTGAGATTCTAGATCACCGAATCGGTCAACTATTTGCTGATAATGTGCTACAATCTCATAACAAGTTGTTCTAAGGTTCTAGATCACCAAATATGTCAACCATTTAGTGATAATGAGCTACAATCTTATAACAAGCCATTGTGAGGTTCTAGATCATCAAATTGGTCAACCGTTTGATGATAATGAACTAGAATCTCATAACAAGTCATTGTGAGCATCCAGACTGCCGAATTGATCAACTATTTGTTGTTAATTACCTCCAATGTCATAACAAGTCATTCTAAGGTTCTAGATCGCTGAATTGGTCAACCATTTTCTGATAATGAGCTAGAATCTCATGACAAGCTGTTGTGAGCTTCTAGATCACTAAATCAGTTAACCGTTTGCTGATAATGAGCTGCAATCTAATAACAAGCTATTCTGAGATTCTATATCACCGAATCGATCAACCATTTGTTGATAATGAGCTACATTCTCATAACAAGCCATTGTGAGCTTCCAGATCATTGAATTGGTCAACCGCTTGCTGATAATGAGTTGCAATCTCATATCAAGTCATTCTGAGGTTTTAGATCACCGATTCAGTTGCTAATTTGGTCAACCATTTGCTAATAATGAGCTACAATATCATAACAAGCCATTTTGAGGTTCTAGCTTGCCGAATTGGTCAATCGTTTACTGATAATGAGCTAAAATATCATTTTAAGACATTCTAAGGTTCCAAATTGCTGAATTGGTCAACCGATTGCTGATAATGAGCTACAATCTCATAACAAGCCATTTTGAGGTTCTAGATCATCAAATCAGTCAGCCATTTGCTGATAATGAGCTAAAATCTCATAACAAGTCATTCTGAGATTCCACATCGCTAAATCAATCAACTGTTTGCTAATAATGAGCTAAAATCTCATAATAAGCCGTTCTTAGATTCTAAATCGCTGAATTAGTCAACTATTTTCTTATAATGAGCTACAATCTCATAAAAAGTCATTGTGAGATTCTAGATCACTGAATCAGTCAACTGTTTGGTGATAATGAGCTACAATCTCATAACAAGTCATTCAAAGGTTCCACAACATCGAATTAGTCAACTATTTTCTAATAATGAGGTACAATCTTATAAAGAGTTTTTTTGAGGTTCCACATCAATGAATCGGTCAACAATTTGCTAATAATGAGCTACAATCTCATAACAAGTTGTTCTAAGGTTCTAGATCATAAAATCAGTCAACTATTTGCTGATAATAAGCTCACTAGTACATTTGACCCCAATTTTTAACCAATATTTCCGACCAAAGTGCAAAATGGTTTTAAAATTTTCTTTTTTTTTCCTTTTATGCCCGTGTTGGTCGCAAATTTGAACCAACACATCCTGTGTTGGTCGAAACTTTCGACCAACACGGTGCATAAAAGTGAAAAAAAAATAAATACATTTCATTTTAACACGACTTCCACCTATGAGGCCAGTTGCGGAAGATTTGTTCCCAGGGCTGTGCTCATGGATTTCGGTAGGGTAGAAATGATGTTTACCTAATGCAAGATTGTACGCTAG
>MU222900.1:29090-42984 GCA_018584345.1 Thuja plicata
AGTGGCCTCAAAAATTTATCCTTTAATCTTTAACCACCAATCAATACACCTCAAATTATTAAGTCCCTACAAGATGCATGCCATGAAATACTTATAATAATTAACTGTCTGTCGGTTTACCTTGTCTGTCCTTATTCTCCTTGATAACTGATAAGCAGTAAAACTATTTACGGATACTCAGTAAATATGCAGAGTATACCAATCATTCAAGAAATGCATATGTGAAATGTAAAATAATAAAATAATAAACCATACACACCTAACACATGGATTTTAATGTGGAAACCCTGTTAAGGGAAAAACCACTGGGACCGGTACCCCAAATTTTCACTCTTCTGAAGTGAGCCCTATTAGGAGCCAACCTTGTTAAAAGTTACAAACACACTGTTAGGTGCGACCTTGTTAGAGGATTTTATACATAGATTGTCACTTAGTATCCGACATCTAGTTTTCTACTATCCTTGAATCAGCCTCCTTCTTAGAATGTCAATAGGCTTTAGGAAAATCTTGCTACCATCCTTGAATCAACCTTCTTCTTAGGCTGTCAATAGGTTTTGTGCAATTTCAATGCTACTTTCATGAATCAACCTTTTTGGCAATCTGCTAGGATATACCTCAATTATAGAAGACGGTTAAGTCCTTCTCTGTTAAGAGACTTGATGCTTCAATGGTTAAACTGAAACATTATGACCTATTTCTAATGCAACTTGAATTGCAGATTTTCAAATCTATTTAAGTACAATACCTCTCTGATCAATGTATCAATTCAATTCTTTGTGCTCCACACTTTATTCTCTGTGATGCTGTGCTTCACTGTTCGTCGGTGTCTGTAGAATTCTTTAGCTCTCCTTCAGCTTGATTGATCAAGACTGTATGAAGTTATCCTTCACCAGTTTCTCTTCAGCATCCTCTTTCTATTCACTCCCCTTCCGTGTATGTGATTGCTTGTGATTGCAAAAATGAATTATGTTTGCCTCTTATATAGACATGATGTTCCTTAATTCTTGATTCTTGATTCTTGATTTTTGGCGTGAAAAACAATCCAGTCAATCTAATTAATAGCTTTAACTCCTGATTTATCTCATAGTTATCTTCTTGCCAACTGTACAAATCTTCTTTAAATCAATTACTTAACTCTGGTCAAATAAAAAAAATAAAAGAACCAGTTAAGTCTATTCTTAAGCTCTACCAGCTAGATATTTTGTCATTTTCTGAACTCTCTATTCTATCAGTCAACTCTACTATTAGTCATCGGTGACAACTACCAATTCCCTCGGTGTAACTACAGTTAGCTTCAGGATCTCCATCCATCAGGCATCATAGGATTTTTCTTCATCGGGGAACACTATCTTCTGCTCGTCGGGCATCACTATGAATTTTTCTTTTGCCTTTATCGATGGTGTGCACTTCGTCGGTGTTGTCTGTCACTTAGTCAATACTTGAATTTTATGCATTGCTAAAAGCATAATCTCTATTCCATTGATTCTTTGAAGTATTTGGCATTGTGTACATGACCGTACAGATGATATCAAGTTGACATCAATAAAAATACAAACCATTAACTGATTTAATGTCTTATATCATCTTCAACTTAACATTATCAAACATTTAATCAGTTACATGTCATCAGGAACCAGATCTTGAAGAAGGATAGTGGTATCTCTTTAGCTACTGTGGACTTCTTCAAATCCCTTCTAACCAAATATCTCAACCTTCAGGACCTGGATCAGGAGACCCTCTTGAGCAATATCCCTACTGTTATAACAGACCTCCAGAACAAAGCTTTGTCTGCTATTTCTAATAGTGACGAAGTTAAGAAAGCTCTGGATTCTCTCCTGGGAGACAAGACCCCGGGCCCTAATGGATTTCCCATGTTCTTCCACAAGTATTGGTAAATTTTCAAATCTGATGTGATCAAAGATATGGTGGAATTCTTCGGGTCCAAGAATCTCCTCAAAGAACTCAACGTTACTTTTATGGTTCTTATTCCGAAAGTCATGGGGGCGGATGCTATGGACCTTTTTAGGCCCATTAGTTGATGTAATTCGTTCTACAAGATTATCTCCAAAGTCTTGACCATCAAAATTCTTCATGTGCTCCCCTTCGTTATTTCCCAACAACAATTGGGCTTTATCCTTGGTCGACAAATCCTAGATTCGATTATGGCGGTACATGAAGTAATTCACTCTTTAGAAGCTTGCAAGAGGGAAGGCTTTCTCCTAAAGCTGGATCTGTCCAAAGCCTATGACTGGGAGGACTATTCCTTTCTGTTGAAATTTTTGGGTGCTTTTGGCTTTAATAATACTTTCTGTCAAATCATCCTTCAGCTCATATCCTCGTCGTCTTTCTCTGTATTGGTGAATGAATCTCCTTCATCTTTCTTCAAAGCTTCTCAGGGTCTTAGACAAGGGGATCCCCTATCTCTGATCCTTTTTATTATCTTGGCTGAGTGTTTGGGTAGATTGATTTCTTCTCATAATTTTTCTGGGAGGTTATAAGGCATCAGGACATCCTCTAGTTTGTCCATCTTCTCTCATCAACAATTTGTTGACGACACCATCTTGGGTGGAGAAGCCTCGGTTATGGAGGCCAGAACTGTTAAACATTTATTGGATTCCTATACAAGGTCCGCTGGCCAATCCATCAACTGGTGCAAGAGCTCTCTCTTTTTTATTAACACGCCGGAGTCGAGACAAAGAAGAATGGAGAAGATTTTAGGATGCAGTATTGGTTCTCTCCCCTCCACCTACTTGGGCCTTCCTCTGGGAGCTAAACCCCTAGAAGAATTCTGGAACAATCTCATAGATAGATTTAATAGAAAATTGGTAGGCTGGAAGGGAATTCTTCTTAGTCAAGCTGGCAAGATTCAATTAGTCAAGTCCACCCTTCAAAACCTTCCAACTTATGCACTTAGCCTCTTCTCTACTCTAGCTAAAGTGGCTGAAGCTTTGGAAAAGATCCAAAGGAGATTTCTTTGGTCTGGGGCAGAAGAGAAAAGACGTCTACCTTTGATTGCTTGGGACAAAGTTTGTCTCCCCAAAAAGGTTGGGGGGCTAGGGATTCAAAGGATTAGGAATTTCAATAAGGTACTTCAAGCCAAGCAGATTTGGAGGATTTTCCATGGTAAAGGGGAATGGAGGGATTTCATTGAAGATAAATAACTGTCCAATGCTTCTTTGAATTTTTTCTTTTAAAATTATGATATCCTAAATGGTTCTTGTATCTAGAATTACATTCTCAATGCCAAAGACCCGGACAAGTCAAAAGCAAAATAGAAAACTGGACATGGGCACAATATTAGCTTTTGGAATGATAAAAAAAACTAACCAATTGAAATTCACTCCACGGATGGAAACAAAAAACTAACTAATTCAACTTCATTCCACAGATCAAGAAGTGTTACATATTCTATAAAATCCAAAGATAGAACTCTTTCTTTTATTCATTGCTTTAAGTTGCTTGCTCCAACAATAATACTACAACTATATAGGATTGGAATTGGAATCAACCATATCTGCAACTCCTCTCATCAACCATACTAAGCATATTCAGGTGCATAAGTTTTGATTCATTTTTTCATGTATATTTTGTTTGTTTAAATCTTCCTATTTATTTTTTAGATGAAAGAACCACTACATTTATATTTTCTTTGTTGGCATCTTACAAATAAATTTCTACATGAAAGATCTACATTATCCAAAATTGCATAAATCCATATTTTACATTTATATTTTCTTTGTTTGAATCTTAAAAATAACTTTATACATGAAAGAACTACATAATACAAAACTGCATAACTCCAAATTTAAAGATTTTTACAATGAAAAATCTCAATAAATCTAAATCCAACTTCTTGCAAGTTTTTTCCATAGAAGAACTACATAAATTTATTGTCTGAAGTGAGTTTTTGATTAAGTAAAACGGGTTTTACAGGGTTCCTGAAACCCAAAATAGAGTTAAAAATAAAGCCATACGCCCAATCTTAAATGAAACATATCCAAAAGACAGTACAGGCCAACAGAGGCCAGAGCTAAAAACAAACAAAGCTTCTAAAAGAGAAAATAAAATAGGAACAAAAAAGACCAGGGACCCTCAAGATAAGTCCACCATTAGAGTGGCCGCCTTGGACTTAAGCAGCTGAATCCTTGATCTTTTGGAGATTGATCTCCATGTCCTTGTCCTTTATCTTCTTGGTTCTGGCTCTAGTTCTCTTGTAGGGACCATGTTCAATGTTCTGTCTGATCTCTGCATCCATGTTGGCAGCATCCGTCCCATCTAATTTTTCCTCCAGCTTCTCGATGATAGTATTGGTGTGCTCTTTGGACGCTTTAAGGATATTATAGCTTTGTTCTACTATGTTTTTTAGGGTAGTTTCTACCCTAGTCATATTATCCTCCATTTTTTGAAATCTGGTGCTCAGATTCATCTGCTCCTCTGTATTGCTATCAGTTTTAGCCTTGTCAGTGCCTTTAACCCTTTTTTTGAGATCCTCCACTTCGTGGAATAGCCACTTAATTGTCCTGTAGTTATCTAACATGCTATTCCTGGTGTTATTGAGCAATTCCATCTCAAAATCCCTAGTGGTATCACTAAGCACCACCAAATTGATGAGTCGATAAGCTCATCCAAATTAATCTGGCCTCCCTCACCTTCAATGACCTTGGGGTTTTTAATTTCTCTGGTAATCCCCATTTTGGTATTTTTGACATTGAAGTCACACCATCCTATTATCTTCCCATGTTCGTCCATGTAACATCAAAACTTGCTATCATGTCTATCATCATTCCCTGTAATTTGGGGTTGAGATTCCCGAGGAGAAGGAATAGCCTGATTGGTCTAGTAATCACCTTGGAGCTTCCTCTTCAGATTGTGGTCCGAAATAGGGGAGACTCTATGGCTCTTGTCCTCAAGAGATTTCCAGCTGGCACTCTCTTCCCAATTCTTATCCTTTTTGATTTGGTGTTTACCCATCGTGGGTTTCCTTCTCTTTTTGCCTTTTCCGCTGGACATTTCCTCCTCACCATCTATATCCATACCTTCCTCATTATCATTATAATCCTCAGAAGAAGAAATAACCATGGTGTTCTATTTTTTAGGAGTCGCCATTTTTTTCTTTTTTAATGGTTTGCAAACTAACTCTACACTTCTTAGAAGATGTACCCTGATTGTTATTTTTAGTTTCATACTCATCATAGTCCTCAGAATTTAGACCTTCAGTATCTTCTATCTCCAAAGGAATGTAGTCAGAACCGGAGGCCTCCATCTCATCTTTCTAAGCCACCTCCTTCCCAAGGATTTGGGCCTTAAAGTACTCAAAGATTAAGGTAAAAGACCTTCATACAGGGAAGGGTTATCTATCGCCTTCTCTCTAAACCCATTAATGTTATCATTTATAGAAGCATATAAATAAAAGGGTATAGACACTTACATACCATGACAAAAATGATTCAAGAGAACAAAATGGTAGGATTGAATTCTGTCAAATCTGGTATCCAGCGTGATGTAATAGATGATGGCTCTTAAAAAAAACCTCCACAATATTTTCAGCCCTTCAGGAAGGTAGTGGGTTCTAAATTTGGTAAGCGCTTTCTTTTCTTCCTCATTTCTAACAAAGTCGTTGATCGCAGTTGCCAAATTTTTTTGGTCTCTGTAGAATTTCTTTCCAACAATAGGGATACCCATAATAGTATAGATTACCTCCTCGGTCATCGTAAAATATCTTCCCTTAATCTCAATACTGCCTTCATTCCATCTTTTGAAAAACATTTTCGTCATAAACGACTTCCCACCATGAAGCCTTTCAATGAAGGTTGAAATGCTGCCATTTTGAAAGTAGTTCCAAATCTTGGTACGCCTCCTTCATTTTTCACAATCTTTAGCGGGCTCCCTCCTATGTCTTTTATTAGGATTGGATTATACTGAGAGGGGGGGTGAATCAGTATAATAGCACTTTAAATTAATTCTTCAACCACTTAAACATTAATCATACATTTGCAGTAAAGTAAAGAACATAAGTAAATTACACAACACTCATAACACCATGATTTTTTTATGAGGAAACCCTGGTCAAGGGAAAACCCCAGTGGGAATGATACCCACAAGCATGTACTAATGTATAATGTCCCTGTAAGGAGACCTAGCCATGTTAGGAGCCAAATATTACATAGTACATTTCCTTGTTAGAGGAATAACAAACCTGTTAAAGGTTCACAACACCCTGTTAGGGGCTTCTGAGCTTACAGCTCTTACAATGTAATTCTGTTACAAAAAGTTCTCAGTCATGAACAAGACAAGCATCACTAATTATTTGACAATTCCTTTATAGTTCTTTAATCATCTCTATCTTTCTCTACTCTGCCATTCACACGTCTTCTCTCCCAGATAACTATTACTCACATACATAATCTTTACCAAAAAGATCTTACATATATATCTCATAACTTTACAAAGCCAGCCCTCTAGATAAATATTAAAAATATTACAAAGTCGGCCTTCAAAACATAATACATTTAATATAGTAAATATCAAATGCATAGTTGGCGCTCTTGCATAGTCAATGTATAGGCTATCAGCAACCAAAATGTACAACTTCAATTTCCTGGAGTCCAAGTCATACTCCCTCAGTCTTCGTTGTTGTCCAACTGCTCTACATCATTGTTCATTTGTAGCCTATCTATCTTCAAATCCTTATAACTCATTTTAAACTTAATCAAATCCAAAACGATCCATACTGTCTTCCTCTAAGGTCACTTTTCCTAATTCATCAATCTCTGTCTTCAACATCCAAAATACTTATGTATCTCTGCTACTATACTTAGTTGATTTCTGAATCAACAAAACTTAACTTCAAAGTAATCGATCTTAAACCCAGATGTGTTGCCATAAATGACAACCAAAAAGTGAATCACATTTACTAAAATAGATCACTTGCCAACAATCTCTCCCTTTGGCATTGATGGCAACACTTAACAAAAAACAATATCTAAGTGTTCCAACTAAACAAAACTATCTCTTCTTCTCCTTATCTCTTCTCCATATTTTTCTCTCTTTCTTTTATATATCTCTCTTTTTTTTTATTCATTTTCTCTTTCTCTTTTTCATCATTTTTTTCTTCTCTTGTCCCCCTTTGACAACAATGAAAAAGGTGCATATAAAACAATAGATCTTATTTCCCGCTTACCAGTTTCAGAACATCCTGAAAAGAATCTTCCAAAATCTTTACTTTTGTGCTCCACGTTTTGAACAAAATCTGACTGATGTAAATCAAACCATTCATTGCAAATGATGTAGTTTCAGCTTCTTTCAACTCTGTGGGAAAGCCTTTGGTCAATGAATCTGCAGCCTTTTCTAAATCTGAGAGATGAGCCTCAAGTATGGATAATTTTAGATTAATAAATCTCCTTAGAAAATTGAATCTATTTAATACTCTCCCTTTCTCATTATCCAATACACTGAGCTTGGCCAATATCCTTGTAACTTCTTTGTCTAGTTCTTCTGTGGATTATGAAGATGTTTCACAACCATCCATCAAGCTGTACAGAGTTTCTCTCTCCTTGGCAATAATGTCCTCAACATTCTGAATGTGTCTAATCAGATTCATGCAATAGCCGAATAGTTTTCTCCCATGTCCAATGTAGTTCTTTGCATTTTTCAAACAATTTTTTACAATGTTGAAGTCCCATGAGATGGACTTTTATACTTCTGTCAGTTTCTTCTTTGAATATGTCTTCTCTGCCTTCTCTTCTGCAATCTTCAATGAATTTTCATAATGCCCATCAAATTCATCAAGTGTAATTTTCAAGTTTTCAATGTCATCTTTGTGCTGGAAAACTATAGGTAATGGAAGCAATTTATTCATAGTATCAATAGCTCTTGAGATTACTTTTATCTTCTTATCTCCTTTCTTTTTAGATCTTTCCTTTTCTTTGTTTAATGCGATCAATGCCAGCTTTACCAATTCATCTTCATCAATGCTATCCACATTTACATCAGTGCTTGCCAACAATGAAATAGATGGTGAGTTTACTTCTTTCTTTTCAACTCTTTGTTGTTCTATCTTTTGTTCACCATCCTCTTTATGTTCAACTTCCTCTTTCTATTCTGCTTCATCTACAATAGAGGTGTCCAAATTTCTTGCAAAAGGGTCCTTCTCATCTTTTGAGGGGTCAAGGTTCACTGCCACACCAGAGACATAGAAATCTGGTGGAGGATCTACTTCTCTCTGCTCTGTAGAGGTCTCTATCACCTTAGGTATTTCACCCATTCCCAATTGTGTGGGCGATGTTGTTTTAGGAGGTGAGGGCTTGCTAGAAGTAGAGCTCATTAGAATCTTCTCTAATGCCTTCTAAGTTTCCTCAGTCACTTCATCATACTTCCTTCCCATTATCTTCAATAGTCTAATATATGTTCTTAACAGAGGTTTTTGTTCTTTGAATATTCTATCCCCCTCTTGTACTGATAACACATACATCATGTTATCAATTTCCTTATTTCTGATCTGGTCATCCTCAATTTGTGCCAAGTGTTTTCTGCTCTCCAATTTTACATATAGATTTGTGGGTACACTTCCTTCAATTTCTAGAAGGCTCTTCTTGAAGGTTTGAAAATGCTCTACCACAATATCTTCAATCTTCAGCTTGCCTAATTCCTCATATCTGTCATAGTATTTATCAATTGAAACCAATTTACCTTGTTCAATTTCTCTTTTCTCTAGAATCTTCATGTCAGGTTTCCAAATATGTTTTTCTATTTTCTTCTCTTCTCCTGGTGTGCTTTTCTCTTTAGGCTTGCTTGATCTTGTAACTCTAGGAGTGACAACCTTTGCTTGTTCTATTTTCTATTGTGGAGGAGGTGGAATATCTACCATAACTACCTCAAGAATGATAGGGGCATCATTACTTCCACTTGCTACTCCAAGAGATCTCTCTCCCATCTTTCTTTTGACTTCTTTCAATTACTCTTCCATCAGTCCAGCTTGTATGCTGCAGTCATGAATAAGGTTACAAATTTTCCTTTTCCTTGGTCCTCTAGACTATTCCTCTTTCAACTTTGCTGACTTTTCTTCATAGGTTCCCCATCTTTCTTATGCTGTGTCAACTTTTGATGCAAGAATATGTTCTACTTGCATGGTGAGTATTTTAGAACTCACTTCATAGCCCATGGGGTAACACCATTTCTTCCTAGGTGTAATTGCTTCAAAACATACACAATCAGTTTCAACCATGAAATAGATTGCATCCTTGTACTTTTCCACAGTGTCCTCATGCAACCTGTATCTTGTCTTCATCTGTTTCTGTAGAATTTTGATCATAGCAAATAGTTCTCCATCTACCCAAGTACTATTCTTCCTTTTATAACTCTGTGAAATCAATATGCCAATGGGTACTCCAGACTTCCAACCACTAGGATGTAATCCAGGAAACTTGTCTTCAATGTGAATGAACATATGCATCAATAATGAACCAAATCTGAAATTTTTACTTTTATCCTTCTTCACTAGCTTTAGATTCTCCAGAAATTTCTGAGCCAAAACTTTGCATAGGTTAAATTTTATGTTTTCCTTTACCATTCTACATGCCATCATGATTACTCTAGCAGATACAGAGTTGGGTCTCCTACTGTAGTAGATTTGTATCCGAGTATCATGGAAATCAATCTCACATCTTGTTGAAAGATGTCGCTTACTGTCATTTCTCTCTTGTTCCATTTAGAATGTGTTAGGGTTTCAAATTCTTTCTTCACATCCTTCTCTGCAATAGGTATAACTCCAGTGTTGTCTAATCTAGTGATCTGATGAATTAGGTCACTGCAAATATTCACAGGTTGGTCACCAATCCATATGAACTGATCATGAACCCTGCTCATCAATATCTTGAACCATTCATTTTCATCAAACTCACATAAATCCATAATCTTCATTATGCTCAACTGACTAATGTGTTTGAATTTTTCCTTTATGATTCCTTTCTCAATCATATCTTCCATTTCTGTGAATATTTCATTGTCTCCCAATGTATCATACTTACAATGTATGTAAGCCCTAATGTCTTATACGTGCAATACACCATGTGGGGTTTGTAAAAGCACTCCTTCTAGATCCTCTTCACAAGACGTATACAGATGTTTCTTGAATTTGTATCTAGGAGGATCAACAAAATAAAAAATGGCAGGTGCATCCATAGCTTAGATGATGTAAAATACCTTTTTTTGTTGAAATCTGAGTGTTATGCTCCAATCGATCACACACAGAAAATGTACAATAGTTTGAATGCTTCTGCTCTCTGATCTCCTTAGCTCGCTCTTTGTCAAATGGTGAATAGATAGGTTATCAAAAGGTTCTTTATACAAGTTAGGTTATAACTTTCATTTTCACTTTAAACTGTCTAGTCGACTGCTAAATCTCACGAACAAAATATACAAGTCGGTGGATGGTGCACTCTTAGGTATATGATCCATGATGTCGGCTTAGTTCACACACAAGCTCGCATGAACTCAATCTGCAAATTTCAAGGCAGGTAAAATTCTGATGACTGTATCCAATGCTCCCCCTAAGGCCATGATTGACCAATTAGGTTGATTCTGTCTTGCTACCTTCAGGCGAAGATCCAGTAGCATCTAGTGACTCTCCCTAAATTGATGTCTCACTAGTTTCTTTAATCTTCCCTATCTTACCACGGTTTTTGTCTTCTGCTTTCTTGAAACAATTTTCAAAATCATTCTTCACATCTGCACTACTCTTGCCAATATCATTTCCATTCTTCTGTGAATTCATAGGAGGTGATGTGCTTTTGGGTGCCCAATGGTTACGTGCTCTTGGCCCCATTCTATGGGATTTTGCTAAATTTTGGGTGCAGTTTTCAGCCAATGGGAAACAACACACTTTGAAAGGCTTACAGTCGGGGTCTCTCAGCATCATCAGTTCACATCGTATGGAAAAAATTCTTAAGAAGAATTCACATGGTGTCATCACTCAGCTCCATTCCATTCGGATGTAACCATCAGCGGTCTCTAGTACTCCTGTAGATCTAAAACAAATTTTGGATAAGTATTCAGGCGTATTTGTTGAACCTATGGGATTTCTCCCTTCTCGCCTAGAGGACCACCATATTCAGCTCCTTCCTAGCAGTGTTCCACCCAACATCAGGCCCTACCGCTACCCATTTCATTAGAAGACCAAAATTGAGATGCTCGTTCGTGACTTACTGAAGCAAGGTATTATTCGCCCTAGTACCAGTTCCTTTTCTTCTCCAGTTCTTCTTGTCCACAAAAAATATGGGTCATGGCGACTCTACATTGATTTTTGAGCACTTAATCATCTCACTATAAAGGATAAGTTTCCCATTCCAGTTGTTGATGAACTTCTTGATGAGCTTCATGGCGCTCATTTTTTTCTCCAAGTTGGATCTTCGTTCTGGGTATCATCAAATTAGGGTTAATGAGGAGCATATACCTAAAATAGCCTTTCGTACACATGATGGTCACTATGAATTTTTAGTCATGCCCTTTGGCCTCACTAATGCTCCTTCAACATTTTAGGCAGTGATGAATAAAATATTTCGGCCATACCTCTGGAAATTCATTTTGGTCTTGTTCAATGATATCCTCATATATAGAAAAACTTGGGCTGAGCATCTCCATCATCTGGACCTTGTAATGTAACTTCTCTCTGATCATCAACTCTGTGCAAAATAGTCTAAATGTGTGTTTGGCCAGGAGGAAGTGGAGTATCTCGGGCATATTGTTGCACACCAAGGGGTTCGGGTGGATCCTACAAAAATAGATGCCATGAAAAATTGGCCGCATCCTAAAACTCTCAAGAGCCTTTGGGGTTTTTTGGGCTTGACTGGCTATTACCACAAGTTTGTCAAGAATTACGGGAAGATTGCAGTGCCATTGACAGCTATATTAAAAAAGGATTCTTTTACCTGGACCCATGTTGCTGAGAATGCGTTTGAACAATTGAAACAAGCTATGTGTAGTACACCTATTCTCGCTATGCCAGATTTTTCCAAGCCCTTCACTATTGAGAGTGATTCCTGTGGAAATGGACTGGGTGTTGTTCTCCTTCAAGATGACCATCCTATTGCATTCACTAGAAAAGCCCTTTCTGGTAAGAATCTAGCCCTATCTACTTATGAAAAAGAAATGATGGTTATTTTGTATGTTGTACAGAAGTGGCAGCCATACCTCCTAGGGAGTCATTTTTGCATCAAGACCGATCACCAAAGTCTGAAATACTTCCTGGAACAATGGGTATCCTCCCCTACACAACAAAAATGGGTCAGCAAACTCATGGGGTATGATTATGAGATCACCTACAAGAAGGGTAAGGACAATATTGTGGCAGATGCTCTTTCTCGCACATTTGATGATCAAGCTTCCCTTTCAGCTATTTCTATGCCAATTCCCAATTGGTTAGCATCTATTCAGTAGGGCTATATCAGTGACTCTTCTTTATCTCAAATCATTCACCAGCTAGCCAATAATCCTTCTGTTGTACCGCATTACTCTTGGGATGGTGCTTCTCTCTGATACAAGGGTTGTTTAGTGCTTCCTCAGAATCAAGATCTGCAACAGGCTATTTTTTATGAACTCCATGCTTCTCCTTCGGCAGGGCACTCGAGCAAGGCGAAACTTATGAGCGGGCAAGGCAAAACTTCTTTTGGAAAGGACTGAAATAGATGATTCAACATATGGTGGCTGAATGTGATACCTGCCAACGCCACAAGGGTGAAACGACCCTCCTTCCTGGCTTGCTAGAACCCTTGTCCATCCCTTCACGGATTTGGACTGATATCTCTATGGATTTTATTGAAGGGCTTCCTAAACCAGGCAGCAAGATAGTGATCTTGGTTATGGTTGATCATCTCTCTAAATATAGTCATTTTTGTGCCCTTAGCCACCCCTATACTACCTCCTCAGTTGCACAAATCTACATGGACCATATCTTCTATCTTCATGGCCTCCCTTCTTCCATTGTCTCAGATCGTGATGCAACTTTTACCAGTCATTTTTGGACTGAATTGTTTCAGCAAATTGGCACCAAACTGAAGATGAGTTTAGGCTATCACCCACAAACCGATGGTCAGACTGAAATTGTCAATAAATTCTTGGAAACTTATCTTCATTGCTTCACTTTCGAACAACAACATCAATGGGCCAAGTGGCTTCCTTTAGCTAAATGGTGGTACAATACCTCTTACCACACTACCTCTAAAATGACTCCATATGAAGAAGTCTATGGTCAGGCACCTCCAGTACTCCTTCCCTACACTCCCAGCAGCTGACTAGTCTAGGCAGTTGACATAGTTCTCCGCACTAGGGATCAAACTCTTCGCACCTTACAGGATAATCTTCACATGGCCTGCAATCGAATGAAACAGCAAGTAGATCAACACCGTTCTGAGCGCTCGTTTCAAGTTGGGGATATGGTTTTTCTTTGTCTATAGCCATACAAGCAATCCTCCCTAAAGCTTAAAGGGCATCATAAGCTAGCCCCAAAATTTTATAGGCCATATAAGGTTCTGCAGAAGATTGGTTCAGTTGCTTATAAACTGGAACTTCCTCCTTCTTCCCACATTCATCTAGTATTTCATGTTTCTTGTCTCAAGCAAGTTCTTGGTACCAACGTCAGAGCCCAAACTACTCTCCCTGAAATGGATAAGGAAGAATCCATTATCCTAGAGCCCGAGGCAATCCTTGTCCGGCGAACTCATTAGCTTCACTCTCGCTCCATCTCTAAGGTCTTGATTCAGTGGCACGGAACGTAACCAGAGGATGCTACATGGGAACCCCTTCTTCAGATTCAGCAACAATTTCCACACCTTAAGCTTTGAGGACAAAGCTTTTTTCTAAGAGAGAGGGGATGTTAGGAACCTGTGTGTTCCTTCTATTT
>JAGRRI010109814.1:0-18183 GCA_018584345.1 Thuja plicata
CTTTGCATTACATTTACTTCTCCAAAGTAGTCTCTAATTAAATCTTGAAACCATGCATTAATTATGGTTACCCATACATTAAATGATGTGGATCAATCTTTAATTAACATTACATATCCCAATAAAACCAACAAAGTCAGCCAGAGATCTCAAATCTCATCAATAATCAAACTTCTGTAAGTCAGCCTTCATTACTGTTTTCACTCAGCAATTTCAATGGTGTTTGGCATTGAGCAAATTTTTTCTCGTCACAAGAAAATTTACTCGGCACAAGCAAATTTTCTCGTCATAAGCAACTTTACTTGGTACAAGCCAAGCTTTCTCGGCACAGAAAAACCAGAAAAACTATCTTTGAAAGATAAACAACTAATTACTTTTCCAGAGTGCCAACTGATCAGATACCCTTAGAATTGCCTTAACTCAACAATTTACTTGGTCTTCTTGTTAAATATTCTTTATCAACAATAGATATGGTACTCAAATAGATAGAAATAGTGTTAGTAGTAAAGGTTTGACATCAATGACAAAATAACAATTGCTTGCAATGTCACTTTCCAACAATACGTGACATCTTTGCTCCATCCATTCCCTCTGGGGAGTGATATTGAGCCTCCATTAGCTCATCAAATTTTCCTACAACATACTCCTTAGGAGTACATGTTTCATTACTAAAGGGATCAACTCCTTAAACCCTTTTAATGAATGCCTTGTATAAATTTAAAGAATACTCAACCTCTGGAATTTTATCCCGTAGGGCCCCTACCAGTTGCTTTCTTATGTCCAATTTGAGATCAAGTCTAGAGAGCTAGGTCCAGACAAAGTTGAAGGATTCTTCTCCCAAAATTCTAGCCTCGGTGACAATTTCTTCTCCAAGACTCATGAGTTCCCCTAACTCATTCATCCAGGCCTTGTACTGCTCGATATCTCCTTCCTAGATGGAAATGGTATTTTTGGCCTGGTGCAGAATGTTTTTGGTCATGTACAGGTCTAGGAGTGTAGCCACTAGGAAATGCCAGATGTTTCCTACCTGCTCAGCCACCTAATCATTGACTTCCTACACCTTCTTTTTTATGCTTCTTAGTGTGTCTATATCACCTTGTGGGAGCGGTGCTCCATATGTGGAAGCTTCCGGGGGAATGGCAGTGATGGGTTGTACAAGATCTGTCAAAAGCCTGACAAGATTTGCTTTATTATCTCTATCTTCCTTGAGCTTCTAGGCATGCTTGTCATAGCGAGCCTCTATTGCCTGACTGGCCTCCTTTAATAGGTCCAGCTCTCCTAGTTTTTCCCTCTTCCCTAGAGGTACTTCTGTCACCGTGTATTTGGTATCAGTTATTGTTGCTTCCTCTTTATCTCAGGGAAGGCATCGCAATAACAGTGACTGTATTTCCACCTGGACCAGTCTGAATGGAATGGAGGGTCTAGGCCTTCTTCTGTTTGGGTGACCCCTATGCCTGTGCCATCATCTCAGCTAGGGAGAGATGGGATTTCATTTCTTCCAGGGCCTTTCTCTTCTTAGAATCCACCAACCATTGTGGTGGCAGGGGTGGCCTTGCTGCCAAAGTTTGATCCCGTGAATCCCTTCTGGGGTTCCATTGTTCATCCCTGATGTTTTGAGTCTCTTTAGACTCATTTTCTGTATTTTCCAGACCATCTACATCATCAACCTTATTTTTATAAATATCCTTTGCCTGGGTGTCCTTGTCTGTAGCAGCATCAGACTCAACATCTGTATTCTCGGGGTTTCTCCCTTCATTTTTTGTTGTTGTTGTTGTTGTTTTTGTTGTTGTTCTTCAACACCATCTGCTGAGACATTTTCCTCCATAGGTGTATTTTCTAGAGGTGCTGGAGGTGTCTAGGTGATATTTACTTGCTGAGAAATTGAGACCTACTCGCCAAATGTTACCTTCTTTAGGGTAGGTGGAGGCATCTAGAGCATGGAGGCTGAGGTTACGGTTGCTCCCGTAGGTCTGGTTCCCTCAGCTAATGTCGGATGCTCACTTTGTACTTGCCTCTCTTCTGTGGTTTTGGTCTCTGGAACCTGTATCTCATGTACATTGGAGATTTCTATCTATTCTAGCTCCTTTTCTCCTTCTATCCGGACTTCCTACTCTGTGACAACTTCTTTCTCTGGTATCTCCCGTTTAGTGGGGATCGTTATTTACTCCTAGGTAGTGATCATTTCCACTTCTTTCCCGATGTCCCCTTGTAAATTTACAAGTTTGTCCATCCTGAATATGTCATCAAAGTCATCATGCATAGGGGAGGTCTCTAGGGGATCTGCTAGTTGATTGTCCAACTTGGGGGAGTCTGAGGAGACAATCTATACTTCAGGGATGTCAGGCATCCCAGGCTCTGGTTCCACCCTTGGCTGAGGATTATTTGTTCTTTTCTTCTTCCTCCTAGTTACCAGGGGCCTGACATCCAACATAGCTGCCCTCTCTTCCTCCGTTCTAGTCTCTGTTACTTAGACCATTAATTCTACAAGTGAAGGGGAATTGGAAGGGAGGACAGGTCCAGCCCTTAGAACTGCGGTGACCAACAGTGTGATAAATTTCTCCTTCATCTAGTGGGACATTATTGGTTGAAGCTCCAATTATTTTGTGATAGGAATGGAGGATGGGACCTTGGTGGAGTCTTGACTTTTCTCTTTCCTCTATCCTCACTCTGTGAGGAAGTCCTGACCCTAGAATTTGATCCCTGCAAAAATGGGCCAACTTTTCATGTGATTTTTGGACACACCTTCTGAAAATACGTGTGGCTACGTTCAATTACATCATAGGTGAGATTCTCAATAGTCAGACCTTTCGGGGTGTCCCAATCCACCAGAGGGAGATCCATCTTGTCTACTCCCTAGGCCTTATACTGTGGGTCCTCTATCGACCCCGTATCTGAAAACTCATTGGGGAACTTTTGAAGCTTTAGCCACTTCATCATCCCTTGTGTCATCTGAACAAAATTCCAGTTCTGGATGTCAAAATTGTCTTGGCAATCTTTCCCAAAATCCTCTAAGTGAAGCTCATGTGGAGGGGCTACTCGGGGAAGTGTCGTTGCTATCTTGTCCAATGGATCAAAATTCTTTCACTCCAAATAGAATTCTGCTAGCCCTAAACTCTTAAGTTCACTACCGGCCTCCTTTTCCACTGCAAGGCTACATGAATAGTTTCCACAAGTGATTGGTAATGGAATTTTGGTAACCTTCTTCAATGTGAAGAAGGCATGTAGATCTAGAATCTGTCTGTAGTACTCTAAAATAATTATCCTATCCCCACAATTTTTGGGTAATAGGTAGGGTTTCTCGGAGAAGTTGGTCACCCGATTATATGTGTGCTATTGAAATTAAATGTAATAGTGGCCATTAGTGCTGACCAAATTCATTGCTTCCTTCTATAGTAGGTATATGGCATCCTGAGTGGGTGTAAGAATGTTGTAGTAAATGAAAGCATCATTTACTCTATAGAAGCTAAGGAAACTAGCGTCCCATTAGATATGTGGGAAATAATCACATGGAGCATTCTAGCCTTTGCCAGTTCTGAGATTGCCAACTATAAGTAATCCCTGGGTGATAGGGTGTTATTGCGCTAGTGCCCATAAGACGCAAGAAGTCATGTAAAATTTGGGGGAGCGTGTGACCTTGACAAGATGAGTGTCCACATGATTGGTGATGATGGTGGCCCAATCCAAATTCTGTCTACCAGAGGCGATGTCGAACAAGAAATAGTATATCCATGCCAAGAATTCCCAGGCATCGGGCTCTCCAAAGATGCTACATAAAGAGATGATCACCATCTATATTCTTTCCTTAAATTTTGTATGGGGTATCTCTAGTTTCATCTTTTTGAAGTCTTTCCTTGGCACCTTAAGCCAATTAGCATTGAGATACTGTTGGGCAATGTGTCAAAGCTTTTGAAATTCATCCAAGGCCAGAGACCAGGTGATAACATCTACATCATCAAATTGGGGGATCCCCAGCCCTAAAGAAAAAGTTACGGCATCCAGATACACCATGGGCATTGGGTAGCCTTTTGGAATTGGGGCGGTGAGCATGATAGCCTAGATGGCTATGTTGTAGTGTTCCACTAGGGTGAGGTTGAACTTCGGAGCTTGCACAAAGTATGGAAAGTAGGCAGCCTTAAGGATCCTGAAGGTGGCCACATTGAGGGCCAATGGATTTCCAATCATGTGTTGAATGAACATCATATTTACCAAGGCCTGCATCTTGGCCCACATTTCGACACTTTGTTTTGGTAACCAACTAAATTTTGGAATCGACCTTCGATCCTAGAATGGTATCTTCCTTCAGATACTTCATTGTTAATGGGAGTGTTTCCAAGGCCTTCTCAGCCTTTGTCTTGATAGCTTCCCTAGTTCTAGTAGTAGTGGGGAGTTCTAGACTCCTAGGTGGGGAAGATGTTGATGCCTCATACATGATTGATGGGTGATATTCTGGCAACCTGCAAGACAGGACAATCATCAATATCAATAATATAATAAAATTTATGGATCCCGGGGACTTCACTGCCACCTCACATCTATTCTTGAAAAGATGTTAGTCTACATAAAACCCAGAGAAATATATATATATATAATAAAATGACTTAGGAATTTGATCTATGCCCAGACTCCCTAGGGATTTTAGTTCATGCGATGAAGTGGAATAAAGACCAAAGGAGGACTTGGGACCCGGAGTCTAGAAAACTAACCGTCATTGACATGACCAGAAATAAGCTGTATTAGGTTGATGTGGGAGCGTCATGTAGCCATGCAGTAATGGGAGTACTAGCATTAATGCTAGAAATTGTCTAAACACATGAGAGCATGAATGCCCTTTGGGCTAGTTTTGAATTCTCGCATGCGGGAAACTTAACCTGCCATTAAGACTAAACTAACGGAGGAGAGAGAAAACTGCCATGGCTCGAACCAGCAAGGTGCTAAGTCTGAACCAAGGGAGAACCATGAGGGAAAGCTTAATAATTTGGTTAAATGTGAATTGGCATGGTGAGCTTTCCACAGACTAGGAAGGATATACATTAATAGACACAAAAATATATAGAGGGCCGAAGCACCATGAGGGCCGAAGCACATTTTGCAGGCTGACCTGAGGACAAGCTATATAGTTATGTACAAAGATTACAAGACTTACAAGATATTTATAGGAACTACCAATTTACAACTACACAGAGGGAAGAAAACCCTCTGGTAGAGGCATCCTACCAACAAGAGGTGATAGTAGGAACAAAATCAGAAACAAAAGCAAAACAGATGATGCAACAAAAACAAAAACCAGAACAAAATAGAAATGAAACCAAAAAGCATGAAGGAGAACTAGAGAGGCCTACCTAAAAACACAAGGAATGTGGAGGAATGATCATGGGAGGTGCTCTACAACTAATTTTCCTTCAAATGACCATGACCCAATACTGCTAATTGTTGTTAATCAGCCGTTAATCATAGAGAGCAAATTGAACTTAAACGCTATTGAATCACCTTAAAATCTCTTTAATCACTCTGAGTATTTTGATTGCAATAAGTGTGAAAGTGAATGGTGAAATTTATTTATACCCCTAGGGTAAAACATACCTCTCTTTCTGTAAACTCCAAAAAAAGGCACGCCTCCAGATTCTAGGCTTGAGGATTCCATGCAATTATACCCTCAAACAAAAAGAGGAAATAGTTACAAAGAATCCCAGAGTCTAAGATCCAGCCGACTCAAAAGACAAACACACTCTGGGACTGGGTCCCAGAGTAAGGAAAACCAAAAGAAAGAGAAATGACCCTCGTGGAAGCAAAGCCGGGAGGAAAAAAAGGGAATCAAAAAGGAACCAAGGAAAAACAAAACAAAAAAAGCGAAAAGGGGGACCCAATATTTTGCCTACAAAATGAAGGGACGGGTATGCAGGGCATAACAAGATCCATCTCTAATACCAATTGTTGGGTTTAATGGGAAGTACTAGTAAGAGGGGACGGGTGAATCAGTACCTCTAAAACTTTTAACACTTTTCACCTTACTTCATTAGCAATCAATCTTTATTTTATTACCGACCAAATCTGATGTGCTTTCTTATGCATATAATATTAATTCATAAACTTAATTGTATGTAACATTCATAGAAACATTAATGAAAGTAATAGAAACATAAAACAAGATATGATATTGCAAAAAATCTTGTTAGGAAGTAAAAACTGTGGTGGGGATGGCACCCACAAAACTTCACTATTTGCAAATTGGAAGGGAGCCAGTTAAGGCTTACAATTTGATCACTTGTAATGATCTACCCTGTTAGGAGTATTAATGTGGAGACTTGTTAGGATCTACTCTATTAAGAGCTTTAGCAACACTGATGTAGTGTGCACTCGGTTAAGAGATTTACAATAGGAATGTTAAATCCACCTTCCTTGAAAGGATTTCTTAAGTTTACTACACTTGTTAGAATACATACAATATGTATGACCTGACTGTATGCAATCTCTAATTGCTAATCACAGATCCATTAAATCTTACAAAGTATGAATATCACCTATAGTGATTGATTAATACCTTTTCCTACTTATTAGCAGCCTTGGTTCTTGTTCTTGAAAACTGATTTGATCTTTGTATGTGCTTCTGCATGAATTCTCTTGTCTGAACCTTAGATGCTCTCAGAGGCTACAATCATCATCGAACAACATGTTCATAATTGATTGAGCATCTATTTATACAATTTCTTTGACCTATTCTAGAATCATGCATTACAATGTTAACTCTAGATCCAAGGTATACAACTTGACCTTGATCCTTTAGCTTGCACATTTTAAATCAGTTACACTGATAAAAATAATAATAATTACATTGCTTTTCCCTCAAGTAATGCATTAAAAACAAATCAAGAAGCTAAATATAAAACTTTAGTGATTTATCTGACATGGAAGTCAGATCCACTTTTTCAGGATGTAATTGACTCTCGATATCTGATTGTCGGTGTGAAATGAAAGTCTGTCAGTGTTCCTTCTTTGAACTATTCGTCGGGTTCCCTTGTTCTGCCAGGTTCCACTCTTGACTATTTCATTGGGTTGTACTGTTGGTTACTCATCAGGTTCCTTTGAATTTTCTGAGATCGGTTAACACTAAATAGTTTTGTGTCAGGATGCTTTGTATTTAGCAATATTGGTAACCTTGGCATCGGTTAGTGTTGTGCCCTATCTTTTGGTGTAGTATTAACTGATGGTGTTTATCATGTTTTTCCTTGTATATACTAATGGCAAAATATAATGTCTTCAAATATTGTGGTACTAAGTTTTTTGGGTTGATTTATTGGAATATTTTTGATGCCACTGATTCATCCCCCCCCCCTCTTAGTTATTTCTAACAAGAGATTGAAACATGTTTTTAACACAACTACCGAGGAAGGATCAAGCGGGAAAATGAAGAATGGAGATTAAGCAGAAAGATTTGAAGGATACAAATTAAATGATACATGATATCTATATGAGAGACAAGAGATTCATTTTGAATCACACCATACACAACTAATTCTTACATGCAAATTTTATGCATGACTGATCAAACTAGTTAAAGACAGAACAAAGCATTTTCTGCATACACAATTGAGTGACAAAGGAAAGAGGATTACAGAGTAGAAAAAGTATGAAGTATGAGATGAACTGAAGAAGTAAACATTGATAATAGGTATTACGTACTTAGAATAGATTTGAATAAATGCAAGCCAGAGTTGTATTTGAATCAGATCATTACTGTATCAGTTTAACCATTGTTACAGATAAATCTCTTAACCAAGTGGGACAGTGAGTCCTTATTATAACATTGAGATAATGTTAATTATTTTCTTGTTGACCCCATAGTGAATGCATGGTTAAGAGAGAACTGTCATTTTTAAATCCTCTGACTAGGTAAAATTTAACATTGTGCATTGTAACCTTTAACAAGGTTGGCTCTTCACCAAGCTCACTTCAGAAGAGTGAAAACATTTTGGGTTACATGTTAAAAATATATGTGTCAATGTGCATGAATGTTGTGGATTATTATTTTACTTTACACTTTATTTTATTGATCTAGATCAGTAATTATAGTATTAATTTACCGACACTCGGTAAACACTATTGATGAAAGTTTAAATTTTACATAATAGATTTTCACCGAGTTGAGTTTTATATGATTAAATTTGTTTTGGTATACATCTGGAGAAATTTGGGACTGTAGGATAATTTGTGAGGAAACTAATTCTAACTGATTCACCCCCCTCTTAGTTATTCTAACAATTGGTATCAGAGCATACAATTCTTATTAGAGAGAAGACAGTGCTTAGAAGAAAGTTTTCAAGGACTTAAGATAAATATCACAAGATGTATAAGAGAGATGCACCAAAGTTGAACAAAGATAAATTCTCGACATGGAAAAGAAGAATGAGACTATATTTATCAGGGATTGTAGATTTTCTGGACCCTGAATTCATATTATCTACTGGACCTTTGACAATAAATTAGATGAAAGAGAAACATGAGGATAACCTTATCATGGTGGAGACTTCTTCTTCACTTATAGATTCATAATTTGAAGATATCAAGACATGCAAAATGGCCAAGCAGATGTGGGATCAACTTACAATAGTCTATGGAGGAGATGTAAATGTACTGAGAGCCAAAGATGAAAGTCTTCATGGAAATTTTGATGACATGCAAATGAAGGAAGGAGAAAATATCACATAGTATAGTAATCGACTTAAAGAAGTTGTGAATTCTATTCGAGGATTTGGTGGAACCATTGATGAAGACACAATTGTGAGTAATATTCTTAGAACTCTATTGCCTATTTATTCTATAAGAGTCTCTGCAATTCATGAAATGAGTGATGCACTTGGAAATAACATTACTATTGATAGTCTTGTTGGAAGATTGATTTATTTTGAGCTGAATAATTTTGACAACATTATTGTACCATCTATGGAGTCTGCATTTATGTCTACTTTGAAAATTGGTAAATCTAGTAATAAAAATATTATAAAAAATAACAGTGACAGTGATAGTGATGACAAGGAACTAGATGAACTTGAAGCTTTAATGGTTAGATGATTGCACAGAGGTAAGGGAAGATATAAAGGTAAAATACCTTTGATATGCTTTAACTGTAAAGAGATTGGGCATTTTGCTGCAAGATGCCCTAACAAAAAGAATGATGATAGAAATGATAGATCTAATGACAGAAAGGATGACCGAGACTTCAGAAGCAACCAAGAGTATGACAGAAGAGATAACCAATATTATAAAGATAAAAGTAGGAAATCTTGTTACATTGCTGAAGATAAAGTTAGTGAGAGTAGTTTTGATAGTGATGGAGATATTGAGACAATGTTCGTAGCATTGAAAGATGATTTAGATGAAGATGAAAGGTATGTACAAACAACACTTATCTCTAAAGTTAGTAAACATGATATATGGGTTATTGATAGTGGCTGTACACATCACATGACTGGTGATAAATAAAAATTTTAATTTCTTGAACATTATGACTAAGGATCAGTGAGAATGGGAAATGATACACTCTATCAAGTGAAAGGAAAAGGTACTATTATGTTGAACAATCAAATCAAATGTGAAAATTATTATTGGGTAAAAGGACTTAACTACAATTTGTTGAGTGTTTCATAGTTGAATAACACAGGTTAGTGAGTTTAATTTGAGAATAGAAAAGAAAGAATCTATGATGGAAAAGGAAAATTGATCGGCAGTGGTGAACAATCTAAAGGTAACCTATTCTATTTTGACATAGCCAAAACTACTTGTTTATTGGCAAAGAATGAAGATATTTGGTTATGTCATAAAATAATTTGTCATATAAATTTTGACAACATGGTTACGAATAGTAGAAAATAAAAGTTAGAGGCTTACCGAGCTTATCTAAACAAGACTATGTAATGTGCAAAAATTGTCCAATAGGAAAGTTGTCAAAATCTAGTTTGAAGAGAAAGAATTTCTCATCTAATGATATTCAGGAGTTAGTTCATATAGACCTATGTGGACAAATGAGAACAAAGAGCTATTATCGGAACATATTTTTTATTTTATTTGTTGATGACTATTCTAGGATGATGACTGTCATATTCCTTAAAGAAAAATCTAAAGCATTTAAGACGTTTAAGTGGTATAAATCTAAAGTGGAAAAAGAAACTGTTAGACATCTGAAGTGTTTGAGATTTGATAGAGGAGGTGAATTTATTTGTGATGTGTTAAGTAACTTTTGTAATGAGTATAGAATAAAAAGATATGTTTATGCACCAAGGACACCACAACATAACAAGATTGGTGAAAGATTATGCCAGAACATTGATGATTAAGAAATGAGTTGCACAAACATACTAGAGAGAAGTAGTCAACACAACAGTTTATACACTGAACCAAGTACAACTAAAGAAAGATTCAAACAAAACACCTTATGAGCTATAGTATGGGTATACATTGAATGTAAGTTATTTTAATTTATTTAGTAGTAGGTGTTATATTCTAAAAGATGAGAGAAATGGTAAATTTGATTCAAAAAGTGATGAAGGAATATTTATTGGATATTATACTAAGAGTAAAGCTTAGAAATGGTTGAACAAGACAACTAACAAAATCATTGAGAGTGAAAATGTGAAACTTGATGAATTTCCTGAGTTAAATGATAAGGACAACATGAGAGAACCCGAAGATTATAGTAAATTTTTTTACTAGGAAGAGCTTGATACTATATCGACATAGATGCCTAGCATTACCATACAACAAGGTAATGTCACTGGGAAGCAGATAGCATAGACCAAGAATTAGGAAGATGTTGAAACTAAATATCATGATCCAAGAGACAATGAACCTACAAAAGAAGATAATGAAGGACAAAGAGTTTAACCTGTACTTGCTAAATATGTTAGAAGACACCATCCATGGGATCAGATCATTGGAGATAAAAGAGAAATCATAATGACAAGAAGTAAGTTTAGTGATGACACTTGTTCAATTTGTGAATTTGATCCTAAGAATGTTAGAGATGCATTAGAAAATGAAGAATGGTTTAATGCCACAAATGAGGAAATTGACCAGATACAGAAAAATAAGTCATGGACATTAGTAAAAAGACTGAGAGATGAAAATATCATAGGAACCAAATGGATTTTTAGAAACAAACTGAGTGAAGATGGGAATGTAACCCGAAATAAAGCAAGCTTAGTTTGCAAAGGGTGTGCACAAGAAGAAGGAATTGACTATGGAGAAATTTTTTAACTCGTTTCTAGACTTGAAGGAGTAAGAATACTACTTGCATACGCTTCATATAAAGGATTCAAGGTATATCAGATGGATGTGAAGTTTGCATTTTTGAATGGAATACTGGAGGAAGAGGTACACATTGAACCACCTGAGGGATTTGTTGATCCTGATTAGACACACATGATATGTAAGTTACACAAAGTTTTATATGGACTAAAGAAAGCACCGTATGAAAGATTGTATTCTTATATTATAAGTATTGAAATTATTAGAAAAAGTGATTGTTACCCAAATTTCCTATCCTGTCCAATTTTGGTTACATGTGGAGTAATTAATGAGGCTCCCACAAGGGTAGAGTCCAACTTGTATGGTTTTTATCATGATTCCTTGTCTTTTCCTCACTCTCTGCATTTTTCTAGGTCACTGGTTCACCTCTTTTTCATGTCTTCCAATTGTAATCCTTAACTGGCTCCCTTCCAATTTGCAAATAGTGAAGTTTTGTGGGTGCCATCCCCACCACAGTTTTTACTTCCTAACAAGATTTTTTTGCAATATCATATCTTGTTTTATGTTTCTATTACTTTCATTAATGTTTCTACGAATGTTACATACAATTAAGTTTATGAATTATTATTATATGCATAAGAAAGCACATCAGATTTGGTCGGTAATAAAATAAAGATTGATTGCTAATGAAGTAAGGTGAAAAGTGTTAAAAGTTTTAGAGGTACTGATTCACCCCTCCCCTCTTACTACTACTTCCCATTAAACCCAACAATTGGTATTAGAGATGGATCTTGTTATGCCCTGCATACCCGTCCCTTCATTTTGTAGGCAAAATATTGGGTCCCCCTTTTCGCTTTTTTTTTTTTTTTTTTCCTTGGTTCCTTTTTGATTCCCTTTTTTTCCTCCCAGATTTGCTTCCACGAGGGTCATTTCTCTTTCTTTTGGTTTTCCTTACTCTGGGACCCAGTCCCAGAGTGTGTTTTTCTTTTGAGTCGGCTGGATATTAGACTCTGGGATTCTTTGTAACTATTTCCTCTTTTTGTTTGAGGGTATAATTGCATGGAATCCTCAAGCCTGGAATCTGGAGGCGTGCCTTTTTTTGGAGTTTACAGAAAGAGAGGTATGTTTTACCCTAGGGGTATAAATAAATTTCACCATTCACTTTCACACTTATTGCAATCAAAATACTCAGAGTGATTAAAGCGATTTTAAGGTGATTCAATGGCGTTTAAGTTCAATTTGCTCTCTATGATTAACGGTTGATTAACAACAATTAGCAGTATTGGGTCATGGTCATTTGAAGGAAAATTAGTTGTAGAGCACCTCCCATGATCATTCCTCCACATTCCTCATGTTTTTAGGTAGGCCTCTCTAGTTCTCCTTCATGCTTTTTGGTTTCATTTCTATTTTGTTCTGGTTTTTGTTTTTGTTGCATCTTCTATTTTGCTTTTGTTTCTGATTTTGTTCCTACTATCACCTCTTGTTGGTAGGATGGCTCTACTAGAGGGTTTTCTTCCCTCCGTGTAGTTTTAAATTGGTAGTTCCTATAAATATCTTGTAAGTCTTGTAATCTTTGTACATAACTATATAGCTTGTCCTCAGGTCAGCCTGCGAAATGTGCTTCGGCCCTCATGGTGCTTCGGCCCTCTATATATTTTTGTGTCTATTAATGTATATCCTTCCTAGTCTGGGGAAAGTTCACCATGCCAATTCACATTTAACCAAATTATTAAGCTTTCCCTCATGTTTCTCCCTTGGTTCAGACTTAGCACCTTGCTGGTTCGAGCCATGGCAGTTTTCTCTCTCCTCCGTTAGTTTAGTCTTAATGGCAGGTTAAGTTTCCCGCATGCGAGAATTCAAAACTAGCCCAAAGGGCATTCATGCTCTCATGTGTTTAGACAATTTCTAGCATTAATGCTAGTACTCCCATTACTGCATGGCTACATGACGCTCCCACATCAACCTAATACAGCTTATTTCTGGTCATGTCAATGACGGTTAGTTTTCTAGACTCCGGGTCCCAAGTCCTCCTTTGGTCTTTATTCCACTTCATCGCATGAACTAAAATCCCTAGGGAGTCTGGGCATAGATCAAATTCCTAAGTCATTTTATTATATATATATATATTTCTCTGGGTTTTATGTAGACTAACATCTTTTCAAGAATAGATGTGAGGTGGCAGTGAAGTCCCCGGGATCCATAAATTTTATTATATTATTGATATTGATGATTGTCCTGTCTTGCAGGTTGCCAGAATATCACCCATCAATCATGTATGAGGCATCAACATCTTCCCCACCTAGGAGTCTAGAACTCCCCACTACTACTAGAACTAGGGAAGCTATCAAGACAAAGGCTGAGAAGGCCTTGGAAACACTCCCATTAACAATGAAGTATCTGAAGGAAGATACCATTCTAGGATCGAAGGTCGATTCCAAAATTTAGTTGGTTACCAAAACAAAGTGTCGAAATGTGGGCCAAGATGCAGGCCTTGGTAAATATGATGTTCATTCAACACATGATTGGAAATCCATTGGCCCTCAATGTGGCCACCTTCAGGATCCTTAAGGCTGCCTACTTTCCATACTTTGTGCAAGCTCCGAAGTTCAACCTCACCCTAGTGGAACACTACAACATAGCCATCTAGGCTATCATGCTCACCGCCCCAATTCCAAAAGGCTACCCAATGCCCATGGTGTATCTGGATGCCGTAACTTTTTCTTTAGGGCTGGGGATCCCCCAATTTGATGATGTAGATGTTATCACCTGGTCTCTGGCCTTGGATGAATTTCAAAAGCTTTGACACATTGCCCAACAGTATCTCAATGCTAATTGGCTTAAGGTGCCAAGGAAAGACTTCAAAAAGATGAAACTAGAGATACCCCATACAAAATTTAAGGAAAGAATATAGATGGTGATCATCTCTTTATGTAGCATCTTTGGAGAGCCCGATGCCTGGGAATTCTTGGCATGGATATACTATTTCTTGTTCGACATCGCCTCTGGTAGACAGAATTTGGATTGGGCCACCATCATCACCAATCATGTGGACACTCATCTTGTCAAGGTCACACGCTCCCCCAAATTTTACATGACTTCTTGCGTCTTATGGGCACTAGCGCAATAACACCCTATCACCCAGGGATTACTTATAGTTGGCAATCTCAGAACTGGCAAAGGCTAGAATGCTCCATGTGATTATTTCCCACATATCTAATGGGACGCTAGTTTCCTTAGCTTCTATAGAGTAAATGATGCTTTCATTTACTACAACATTCTTACACCCACTCAGGATGCCATATACCTACTATAGAAGGAAGCAATGAATTTGGTCAGCACTAATGGCCACTATTACATTTAATTTCAATAGCACACATATAATCGGGTGACCAACTTCTCCGAGAAACCCTACCTATTACCCAAAAATTGTGGGGATAGGATAATTATTTTAGAGTACTACAGACAGATTCTAGATCTACATGCCTTCTTCACATTGAAGAAGGTTACCAAAATTCCATTACCAATCACTTGTGGAAACTATTCATGTAGCCTTGCAGTGGAAAAGGAGGCCGGTAGTGAACTTAAGAGTTTAGGGCTAGCAGAATTCTATTTGGAGTGAAAGAATTTTGATCCATTGGACAAGATAGCAACGACACTTCCCCGAGTAGCCCCTCCACATGAGCTTCACTTAGAGGATTTTGGGAAAGATTGCCAAGACAATTTTGACATCCAGAACTGGAATTTTGTTCAGATGACACAAGGGATGATGAAGTGGCTAAAGCTTCAAAAGTTCCCCAATGAGTTTTCAGATACGGGGTCGATAGAGGACCCACAGTATAAGGCCTAGGGAGTAGACAAGATGGATCTCCCTCTGGTGGATTGGGACACCCCGAAAGGTCTGACTATTGAGAATCTCACCTATGATGTAATTGAACGTAGCCACACGTATTTTCAGAAGGTGTGTCCAAAAATCACATGAAAAGTTGGCCCATTTTTGCAGGGATCAAATTCTAGGGTCAGGACTTCCTCACAGAGTGAGGATAGAGGAAAGAGAAAAGTCAAGACTCCACCAAGGTCCCATCCTCCATTCCTATCACAAAATAATTGGAGCTTCAACCAATAATGTCCCACTAGATGAAGGAGAAATTTATCACACTGTTGGTCACCGCAGTTCTAAGGGCTGGACCTGTCCTCCCTTCCAATTCCCCTTCACTTGTAGAATTAATGGTCTAAGTAACAGAGACTAGAACGGAGGAAGAGAGGGCAGCTATGTTGGATGTCAGGCCCCTGGTAACTAGGAGGAAGAAGAAAAGAACAAATAATCCTCAGCCAAGGGTGGAACCAGAGCCTGGGATGCCTGACATCCCTGAAGTATAGATTGTCTCCTCAGACTCCCCCAAGTTGGACAATCAACTAGCAGATCCCCTAGAGACCTCCCCTATGCATGATGACTTTGATGACATATTCAGGATGGACAAACTTGTAAATTTACAAGGGGACATCGGGAAAGAAGTGGAAATGATCACTACCTAGGAGTAAATAACGATCCCCACTAAACGGGAGATACCAGAGAAAGAAGTTGTCACAGAGTAGGAAGTCCGGATAGAAGGAGAAAAGGAGCTAGAATAGATAGAAATCTCCAATGTACATGAGATACAGGTTCCAGAGACCAAAACCACAGAAGAGAGGCAAGTACAAAGTGAGCATCCGACATTAGCTGAGGGAACCAGACCTACGGGAGCAACCGTAACCTCAGCCTCCATGCTCTAGATGCCTCCACCTACCCTAAAGAAGGTAACATTTGGCGAGTAGGTCTCAATTTCTCAGCAAGTAAATATCACCTAGACACCTCCAGCACCTCTAGAAAATACACCTATGGAGGAAAATGTCTCAGCAGATGGTGTTGAAGAACAACAACAAAAACAACAACAACAACAACAAAAAATGAAGGGAGAAACCCCGAGAATACAGATGTTGAGTCTGATGCTGCTACAGACAAGGACACCCAGGCAAAGGATATTTATAAAAATAAGGTTGATGATGTAGATGGTCTGGAAAATACAGAAAATGAGTCTAAAGAGACTCAAAACATCAGGGATGAACAATGGAACCCCAGAAGGGATTCACGGGATCAAACTTTGGCAGCAAGGCCACCCCTGCCACCACAATGGTTGGTGGATTCTAAGAAGAGAAAGGCCCTGGAAGAAATGAAATCCCATCTCTCCCTAGCTGAGATGATGGCACAGGCATAGGGGTCACCCAAACAGAAGAAGGCCTAGACCCTCCATTCCATTCAGACTGGTCCAGGTGGAAATACAGTCACTGTTATTGCGATGCCTTCCCTGAGATAAAGAGGAAGCAACAATAACTGATACCAAATACACGGTGACAGAAGTACCTCTAGGGAAGAGGGAAAAACTAGGAGAGCTGGACCTATTAAAGGAGGCCAGTCAGGCAATAGAGGCTCGCTATGACAAGCATGCCTAGAAGCTCAAGGAAGATAGAGATAATAAAGCAAATCTTGTCAGGCTTTTGACAGATCTTGTACAACCCATCACTGCCATTCCCCCGGAAGCTTCCACATATGGAGCACCGCTCCCACAAGGTGATATAGACACACTAAGAAGCATAAAAAAGAAGGTGTAGGAAGTCAATGATTAGGTGGCTGAGCAGGTAGGAAACATCTGGCATTTCCTAGTGGCTACACTCCTAGACCTGTACGTGACCAAAAACATTCTGCACCAGGCCAAAAATACCATTTCCATCTGGGAAGGAGAGATTGAGCAGTACAAGGCCTGGATGAATGAGTTAGGGGAACTCATGAGTCTTGGAGAAGAAATTTTCACCGAGGCTGGAATTTTGGGAGAAGAATCCTTCAACTTTGTCCAGACCTAGCACTCTAGACTTGATCTCAAATTGGACATAAGAAAGCAACTGGTAGGGGCCCTACGGGATAAAATTCCAGAGGTTGAGTATTCTTTAAATTTATACAAGGAATTCATTAAAAGGGTTTAAGGAGTTGATCCCTTTAGTAATGAAACATGTACTCCTAAGGAGTATGTTGTAGGAAAATTTGATGAGCTAATGGAGGCTCAATATCACTCCCCAGAGGGAATGGACGGAGCAAAGATGTCACGTATTGTTGGAAAGTGACATTGCAAGTAATTGTTATTTTGTCATTGATGTCAAACCTTTACTAGTGACACTATTTCTATCTATTTTAGTACCATATCTATTGTTGATAAAGAATATTTAACAAGAAGACCAATTAAATGGTTGAGTTAAGGCAATTCTAAGGGTATCTGATCAGTTGGCACTCTGGAAAAGTAATTAGTTGTTTATCTTTCAAAGATAGTTTTTCTGGTTGTTCTGTGCCAAGCAAGTTTGGCTTGTACCAAATAAAGTTGCTTATGACGAGAAAAGTTGCTTGTGCCGAGTAAAGTTGCTTGTGACGAGAAAAAATTTGCTCAATGCCAAACACCATTGAAATTGCCGAGTGAAAACAGTAATGAAGGCTGACTTACAGAAGTTTGATTATTGATGAGATTTGAGATCTCTGGCTGACTTTGTTGATTTTATTGGGATATGTAATGTTAATTAAAGATTGATCCACATCATTTAATGTATGGGTAACCATAATTAATGCATGGTTTCAAGATTTAATTAGAGACTACTTTGGAGAAGTAAATGTAATGCAAAGATGGAATAATCCATTGGATCTGACCTAACCTAAGATCTATGATCTTGTTTAAGAGGAAAAAGATTTATCTGACCTAGACAAAGAGGTAAATGATAACCTCAGGGGTTATTCATTGTGTTGCAAGTATGGATGAATGTATGTGTATGAAAAAGGTTTGCATAGTTGATTTATTGTTTAGCATGATCTAGTAGAAAAGGCAAAGACAGAGGTAGAGTGTTGCATGTGTGATTGCTTGATGGATTTCC
>MU222902.1:0-15347 GCA_018584345.1 Thuja plicata
CCATTCCTTCAATTTCCAACAATGCTCCTAACATTTCTCATGTTTCTCCTCCTACCATCCTTTCTACCAATTCTACCATTAATAGCTTGGCTCAAACTATGTCTTCTTTGCAACAACAAATTGCTTCCATGACTCAATCCAAGTTCAACATTCCTACATGTGATATTTCCAACACTTTGTCTTTGGATACTATCCATGTTTTTTATTCCTCAATATATGGAGATTCCTCATCTCGAGACTTATAACGGTAAGGGTGATCCTGTGACTCATGTCAAAAAATTTCAAACCTTGTGTAATTATTTCTCTCATGACCATAGGTTCATGAAAAAAAAATTTACTATAACCTTTTGAGACAAAGCCTTGCAATGGTATTGTTCCCTGCCTCCTTAATCAATTGATTCTTTCAAAAAAATTGCTAATGCTTCCATTGAATAATTTCAAAAGAACATTGGTCCTAAAATCTCTCTAACTAATTTAATGCATTGTAAACAAGGTGTTAAAGAAAAAGTTAGTGATTTAATTGGTATATTTAACCTTCTTCATGCTTAGATTTCTTATCTTGTGCTTGATATTGATGTGCAATACACTTTTTTTGCTAACTTACAAAGTAACATTAGAGATAAGATACTTCTTTCTGAATTCTCTTCATTCCCTCAATTGTGTGTAGTGCGTTATTATTATCAACTATAAGTGAGCCAATTTGAGAGCATCACTCCAATGGCTCCTATTCCCATTGATAAGAGTGATGTTGCATCCAATTACAACAATTTTCAGAAATCAAATAATTACATCAAAATCAAAAAATCATCCAACAATGTTGATGAATAAGTGGCAACAACATCCGAAGGTGTGGCTCCTTTTTCGTCTCTTTTTAAACATGCTTGTAATTATTCTTAGCTTTTTGAATCTTTGCATAATGTGATGTTGAAGTTAATTAATGCTAATGTGTTAACACTTCCTCCTTTTAAAGCAATTGACACCTCTAAACCTTAATCCAAATACTTTGATCCCAAATATTTTTTCCAATATCACTATCAGCCTGGTTATGATACTGAAAAAAAAATCTACTTGACAAGTGTTATCCAATATCTAATTGATTCTAATGTTGGAAACAAATATGTGGCACCTGCTAACCAAAACTTGTGAATCTACACCGATCATTTTCCATCTCATTCAACCAATACTATAGATCAACCTTCTTCTTCCCAATGTATCTACTATGATGACAAAGTTAATGAAGCTAATCATGTTGTTAACCGAGTTGAGAAAGTTAAACCTACACCTTCCTCTCAACCTTGCATTACCTTTTACCCTAGAGAGACAATTAAAGGACTTGATGGTCACCTTATTGTTGTTGTAAAGGTTAATTTCCTTCCTACCCGTGGTACCCATGTTGATTCCACTTGCATGGTGAATGTGATAACTAAAGAACATCTTTATAGTAATTATTATGATAAATTTAAAATTAGTATTCAAACTTGTAATGGTTTCCTTTACCCTTCTCATGGTTCTATTTCATTCCTTGTCGAAGTTGGTGGTAAAACTTTAGATGTTACCTTTACTATCATTCCAACTTCTGATCAATTTCAAGTCAAACACGGTCTTCCTTGGCTTACCTCCATGTACATTATGTCTTATTTTATTCATAAATGTATTAAATTTCCTCATAATGGAGAAATCATGACTGTTAACCATAATCTTTATCAACCTTCTATGCCTCATGACTCAGTTGACCTTGATTTATTTTGGACTTCTATGCCTCAACCAACTCAAACCCGTCTTGACCACCTCTTTAGATCATACCATGCATACAAGGTTCAATAGATTTGTGAACTTAGAAAACCTAAGGATGTTCCATCTCTTTTCCCTAGATGTATAATTCTTCTCACACCACCTATACCTCCTCTTCCTATCTCTTATACAAATAATTATCAACCCATATTTCTACCCAGTGTGGTTCCTTCAATTCTTCCTCCTAAAGAAGAAAAGGACCCAATGTTGATTGATCCTATCCCAATCAAAATTTCTATCAAAACCAAACATAACTATCATGATGGTGATCGTCATTGCAAGTGTATTTCTAGAGTCCATCAACATGGTTCTCAAAACCTTGCTTCAACTCGTACACCTCCTCATTCTTCACTTCCCTTTGACCAACCTGTTAGCACTATTCAAAAATTTCCATGGTTCTAAGGTTTTACTTCTGGTCTCTACAAATTATTTTAGGTCTCTCACCTAAAACCTTAAGTCATTCAAGAAAAATCTAGCTAAAGCCCTAGACCCTAGCGCATGTTATAAAATGAAGTTACTTTTTGTAACTTAAGTCACTTACGTCATGTTTTTAAGTTGTCATCAGCGGGGCCATATGTTTTATTTTCTAACCCGGATGGGATGCATTTTAATTTTTCCCTTGGTCCTAAGTTTATTACCCCGATAGATTTTACCCTTTACATCTCCCATGCAAGTCACTTTTCATCTAACGGTTGTCGCTTTGCCTTAGTCGCGGAGATGCAACTCTTTAATGTTCAAGGCATCGCGCCTATGTGACACTTGTCCCTTTCTGACAGAGTGGGTCCTATGTTTTAAAGTAAGTGGAAGATTAAAGAACAGTTAGATCATGTATCATCTGACGGCCAACACTTTCCCTTGATAATGAAGATGAAGATATTTATACATTGAGGCATTGCGCTTGGTCACCACGTGGAAAGTGGTCGCAACTTAAGATAAGCTAAAAGTCAACCAGGTTAGAGGAATATCTACGGTGGGCGTAAAGCCCCATTCATAAGTTGCATGAGATCTAATCTTCAAGGCATTACGCCATCACGACACATGGAAAGTGGCGGGCCAGGTCTGAAACTTAAGACACGGTAACGAGCAAACAACTCAAATTTGATCCAATGGTCAGCGCAAAGACTCAAAGAACAAGATAAAGGTATTTATTCATCAAGGCATCGTGCCTATATGACACCTAGGAAATTTGTGATGTCATGATCCTGGGGTTGTTGGGGCAATTTAAAGAGGCAGTAAGTTGGTGAAGATCTTATGGCTTGTGTAAAGCCTTAATGCATAGATGTGTTTAATCTAACCATTGAGGCATTGCGCCCTTGCACCACATGTCCCAAGTGGGTCCGGGCCAGTGCTACGAAAGAGTTAATGGGAAGTCAGGTTTGAAATGATCCAACGGCCAACACAAAGGCTCAAGCTAGAGATGTGGTGATATTACTGATCAAGGCATTATGCATGCCTGACACGTGTCTTAATCGAGAGTTGGAACCTACAGTTGGTAAAGTGGTGGTCAGGTAAGTCATAGTCAGGTTAGATTTCATCTAATGATCGACATAAAGCCTTAATAGTAAAGTGCTCAAGATCTAATGTTCAAGGCAATGTGCCTAGTTGATACTTGTCAACCTGTGATTGTGGGGTCAGAACAAGGGATAAGTTAAAGACAAAGCAAGTACAGATAGATCGTGAGGTGGGCGTAAAGCCTTATGAAGAAGATGTGCAAGATCTACCCTTTGAGGCATTACGCTATGCAGCCATGTGTCATATCTGGTTAGTGGGACCTGCAGTTTCAAAGCCGAGGGTAAATGTAATGTATAGTCAAGTTGGTGAAAATCTAACGGACGACGTGAAGCCTCAAAAGAAAGATGATCGAGATCTATACATTAAGGCATCGCGCCTGCATGCCACCTGTCCGATCATATTTTTGAAGACCGGGTGACTTAAATAAGATCTGCACCCATGTTTTAAAGACATAAAAGGTTCAAATTTGAGTTGTTGATGCTGATTTTTTTGCTGCTTGTGACCGTTTTAACCGCTTTTCAAATTTTCAAATGCATTCTGTAGGGTTTTCAAAGCAGTGGATTAAGTCTTATGCTACAAAGCGATAAATTAAGGAATTTGATCTTACGTGTCGTGTATGAACAACTGTTGGAAATTGTATGAAGGAAGATTTGGTGATTCTAAAGACATTTATTGAAGAGTTATCTCTTTAGGGTTTAGGGTTAATTTTTTAATCAATATTTAATCCTTTGGTTTATCTTGTTCTATTCTTCTCCATCAATGAAGAGTTGTATCAGAGTTTTATATTACAGATCGGATCAGATTCTCAAGGTCCTGAGCTTTTCAAAGAAGGATAGTTGGTTTTCTGCAATTCTTGGGGGTTAAGTTTCCTGGGGTAATTAATGAATGTCGGACATTTCATTCTTTATTACTGTTGTAGGGCATTGTGCTTTCAGCTTCGCAAGATTGATGGTGGCCAAATCAGATTCTTCCCAACGTAATGTTTCAAAGGAATGTTTTTGTCTGTATGACAGAGCTGCTTGGTTGTTGTGGTGAATTAATGTTCTTTGTCATGTAGTATTTTAATAAGTTTGAGCCCTAACCCTAAATGATCTGAAGCTTGTTGCAATCCTTGGCCTATATAAGGACTTCCAAGATCATTTAGTAGAAGCTAGAAAATTTGGGAAGTAACACAGGCATTAAGCTATTTACCATTTCCAGTGAATATAGCAGATGTATATCTAGAGAGTATTATTATAGAACATAAAGTTGCAGATCTTTTGCATTTATTGAAGTGGCATGTGTTTTGAAGTTTTTTGGAATTGAATTTGGATTCTTTGTAACTTAATACAATATTTCAGATTTAAGTCTCTCCTTAGTGCTTACCTGTTGAGTTGTGAATCTTTTGGTTCATTACATGGAATTTATATGTGTATGTCATTAGTCCTTAGTTTTGATATGGTACCGAATCAAATAATGCATTGGATATGACATAAGTTCTTTGGGTTTGTCTACAGAAGGATCTTATAAGTAGTGTTTGATCTAAATTATCTGTATTTATGGTTTTGATTCCTTGATAATAGTTAGTTTCTTTGTCCTATATTTGAACTAAAAACATTGCCTAATGGATAAAGCACTGATCAGTAATGAGTATTTTCTACATTGATACATATCTAAATACACTTGGTTATATTCTTCCCTATCAAAAACATCAAAACCATCTTATTTCCCTCTGAGTTTTGTGGTTGTTGGTTGTGTGTCCTACATGGTAATGAAGAGTCACTGAATTAGTATTTATCATTTCATACTTTCTTACCATTTATCTATTGTCAAAATCCAGAGTATAAGGAGTTGTGAAAGTTAACTATTTAACTGGATTAGGTGCACCCTCCTTGGTTTTTGCAGAGCCAGAAGTGTAGAGGGCAGTCTTGTCCCTATAGTTGGTCCACTTACCTTGTAGAGATTTCATACTTGGAGCTAACCACTCCTAACATCAGTCTCAAGGTATATTGGTAGCTTTTCATAGAATAAACATTTTCAGACACCAACAAAATGGTGACTCTACTGGGGAGTTGACCTTTGAAAGATCAGAGTTACTCTTGCAGTATTCATATTAACTAGCATTGTATTTTCCCAAAATTGTGTTGGATGGAAATTCGAAGAAATCTCTGCAATTAGTGTTGAGTAATACAGATTTATACACATTTTCTTCAATATGAATACCATATCTAGATTGAAAGAGCATCCTGGAGTTGAATTAGAAGGTGGACTTCCAACTACTTCTAGGAATAGACAGTCTTGGATAGAAAAGAAGAACAAAGATAATCCAGATAATCTATCACCAAGAAGACAAGAGGAGAACACTAGGAGAGAAGATCCAACCCAATATATAGGAAATACATAAGAATACGAAGAGGCTCCAGACTTGGGATTGAATGCATATGGAGGTAATAGTTCTCCTAGTGAAAGAGAGGAAGAGGAGTCTAATACCACCATCCCAGATTCTAAAGATTCCTCTAAAGAGCTTGATGAAGAGGAGAAACTTGTCAAAAGACAACTGGCCATCATAGAACAAAGGAGGAAAGAGAAGGCCAATAAGAGAAAAAAAAACAATGGCTAAAACAACAAGCAATAAATTATGCTGAAAAAACTAGGAAAGATCAAGAGAAACTTGTCACTCACCAAAGTATTGATGCTCAAGGTTCTAAAGATAAAGGAAATAAGAAGGTGACAAGAATTGAAATAGATGAACGCAAAAGTCATAATTTTCCAATAGATCAAATGTCTAAATTGGACATTGACCTTAAAAAATCCAAAAGGGAGAAGGAAAATATGGCAAAAATGCTTGAGAAAGTAGAAGCGAATGCTGCTACTTTAGAGATGAAGAAGAAGATTGATTTCCTCATGCAATCTTCTGGGCTTTGCCATGATGGTGTTGAAATTGCCTCAACATCAAAAGCCAAATAATCTACCTTCCAAAATGATGAAAAATTCCAAAGAAGGTCATTTCATGCAGAAAGATACAAGCAATTTTCTTTTATTGATATTCCTGATTATCCCAATGCATACCCAATTGAGATTGGAGATAGATTTCACAAATTTGTAGGCAATAATGTTACTACTTGTGAGGAACATTTAAGAAAGTTTATTGATATCATGGATGACTATAACGTCATACATGAGGATGTATTGATGAAACTTTTGTTCATGGTTCTGTGGGGTCTATGGATGAACTGATAGATTTCTTTAAGGATCAATATGGTGATAAGCCAAATGAGGGATTCTTGTTGAATGAATTTAAAAATATAAAGAAAAATTCAAATGAGGAAGTTGTTGAATTCAATACACAGTTCCAAAAGGCCATGCATAGGCTTTTTCAAAAAATAAGGCTTGATGAGAAGGTATGTCTTGCTACTTATTTAAATGCTTTTGATTCTAAAATGGGATATCATCTTAGAGATAAGAATCCTAAAAGTATTAGTGACGCCTATAAGACATCTGTCAATATAGAAACAAATAGAAAAGTATTAGGAAAAATGGGTAGAAGGGATGATGGGAGGCTTGCTAGGATCAATCAAAAGGAACCAAAACATAAAGATTATAGAGCTCAACATAATAGTAGGCCATCCCATAACAATTATAGTCAGCAGCCAAAGATGCAAAATTATCCTTATGGTACCCAATTTAAGGATGATAAATCTATTGTCCCACAAAGAAAGGACAAGTTTGATAATAGGACTCCTAATCCTCTGCACAAAAATTCTATTAATATGTGTAATGATGGTTATTGGTGTGAAGCTTGTCAGTATCCACATATTCCTGACTATTGTGTTGTTGCTCTGAATATAAATGCAAATGAGGAACAAGGAGAGGAGGAAGGTGAGTTGTATGATTACAATGGTTGTGCTATGACTTACTCATCTTCATGTACTAAAGTAGATTCTGATAATGAAATTGAGAACCATGGTATGTATGGCTCACAAGGTAGAGTAGAAGTGTATCATCAATAAGTATATTCTGATAGTGAAGAAAAAAAATTTGATAATATAAGATGTGATGCTCATAATAGTGGGGAGTCTACAATATTGAGAAGACCTTCTGATGAGGAAAGAGCACAATTAAAACTGATTATAAATTGAGAAATAGAGTAGTTGTGATGCAGGTAGCAAACCAGCTAGCATTTTTATCAAAGAAAACAAAGCAGACACAAAAGAAGGGAGGATCTGCTAAGGGTGTAAGTAAGCCAAAGGTAAAAAGTGTAAACAAATCAACTGGTTCAAACATTGTATATGAGGTAAAAGCCAAAACACCAGAAACAAGTCCTTACCCTCCTAAAATGGACAATAAGAAATCAAAGAAGGCAGAGTCAACTTTGACCATTCAAGTTGAGGATAGTAATATTGTTATTGAGAAACAAAAATCCTTTGATAAAAAATACACCCCTATTGATATGGGGAAATTGTCATCACAAATGACTGTTAAAGTTCCATTTTTGGAAATGATGAGAATTGAGGAACATAAGAAGAAGGTTCTCACAATGCTAGATGGTTTTTATTCAATAAGATTTAAAAAAATAGAAGGTGTTGAAAAGATGAAAAATATACAAGACAAGTCAGAAAGCAAGGGAAAAGAGTCCGAAGAAATGATTTTGGAAATCCCTCAAATTTATTTAAATACAAATCATGTGAATACTACCATAGGAGTTGTTGATCCCTTTTTCCTAACTTTGGTTATCAATGGTAAGATGCTAACAAATTGAATGATAGATTCAGGAGCATCTAATATTGTTATGCCTACAGAGATAATGAAGTCAATGGGATTACAAGTTGATTCTCCTTATGGAAGATGCCAGGCAATGGACTCTAGAGAAATCCCTGTTATTGTTACTATTAAGGATTTGCCTTATAAGTTGGATGCATGTCCTGACAAAGTGTTGACCATGAGTGTCTTGGTTGTTGATATTCCTCCTCATCAAGGAATGTTGATGTCAAGAAAATGGAGTGCTTCAATGGGAGGAAGTATATAGTGTGATATGAATTTTTCTACTTTCAATATTGTTGGTAATGATGTCAAGGTGTCTCGAGAAAGTAGGACTCCTCACATGATTGAAATAAATGAAGATGTTGATATGTATTGTTTTATGGATACTTATATTGGATCTTTTCAAGTACAAGATATAGGGTGTGAAGAAGGAACTCAGCCTATGTTGTTATTTGATGGAAAAAACAATTCGGTGGACCAGTATGATTTGTGGACCATGTACTTTGATGGAGCAAGTTCTAAGGAAGGAGTTGGTGCATGAATCCTATTGATAGCTCCTAGTGGTAAGACCTTCAAGTTCTCTTTTACATTGTTGTTTACATGCACAAACAATGTTGCAGAGTCTTAAGCTTTGTTAATAGGTTTGAGATTAGCCTCAAAACATAAGATAAAAGGTCTCAAAGTGATTGGAGACTCTGAATTGATAATATCTTTGATTAAATCCAAGTATCTTTCAAAAAATCAAAGACTTAAGCAATATAGGAATGTTGTTTGGGATGAATTGGAAAACATTGATGCATTTGGTATTGATTGGATAGATAGAGGTCATAACAAAATGGTAGATTTACTAGAAAACATTGCTTTACTACCTGAAGATATTACATTTACAGGAATTTCTAAAATAGAGATTCAATCTAGGTCTTCAATACCAGACAATGTTGAAAATTGACAAGTCTTTGAAGATGAATTAGATATTCTGAGATTTTTGAATTATGGAGCAGACTTTTTAGATAGAGAAATGGATTTTAGTGGATGTATTGAAACCTTGGATAATAAAGATACCATTTTTGGTAAAGAGGTGCTTCAATTAAAGTCAAATAGAGTTCTGAATGGGCTAGTTATTCTTGAAAAAGCTTTTGATAATCAAGACAAGTCTTTTTCTACAAATAAGGTAAGTAAACTTGAAGATTTGGAAGAAATAAACATAGGAACAACTGAAAGCCCTAAGAATGTGTATATTATTAAAACATTGTCTCGTAAAATTAGTAAGTTATTGATTGATCTTCTCATAAAGTATAGGCATGTTTTTGCATGGTCCTATGATGATTTGAAGGCCTATAGAGAAGATTTGTTTCAACATGAGATTCCTTTAAAGGAGGGCACCAAGCCTTTCAGACAAAAAATGAGACCTATTAATCCTACCCTGGCACCAAAAATGTAGGAAGAATTAAAGAAGATGAGAGATTCTGGGATTATCAAAATCATTAGACATTCTACATGGGTATCAAACTTGGTACTAGTGAGAAAGCAAAATGGTGATATCAAACTTTGTGTAGATTTTAGAAAATTGAATGTAAATTCATTAAAAGATAATTATGGTTAGCCAAACATGGAAGCCATGTTGCAAAGAGTCAGTGGGTCTAAATTAATGTCTATGATGGATGAGTTCTCAGGATATAACCAAGTCATGGTTAAGAAATCTGAACAATTTAAGACTGCATTCACCACACCATGGAGTACTTATGTTTATATGAGAATGCCTTTTGGCTTAATAAATGTTGGGGAAAATTTTTAGAGGCCCATGGATGTGGCATTTGCAGATTTCATAAATAACTTTTTAGTTGTTTATCAGGATGATTTAACAACTTATTTAGGAAAATAAGATCAACATTGTGATCATCTTGAGAAGATTTTTGTTAGAGCTCTAAAATATGGGGTTTCTTTCAATCCAAAGAAATGTTCTTTTGGAGTCACGGAGGGAAAATTCCTAGGACATACTATATCTAAAGATGGAGTAAGAATTGACTCCAAAAGGGTTGCTGCTATTGATCAAATCCCTCAGCCAAAGAATGTCAAGGGCATTCAATATTTCTTTGAACATGTGAATTTCCTAAGGAGATTTGTTACAAATTTTGTAGAAATAAGTATTCCCATTTCAAAGATGGTGAAGAAAGGAGCCAAGGTGTAATGGAGTGAAGAAGTATCTAAAGCATTTTCAGGTATTAAACAAGCTATCAAAGATGCTCCTATTTTGAGAACACCTAATTATGACAAATCTTTGCAGATTTTCTCCTTTGCTTTATACAATACCATTGTTGCAGTATTGTTACAAAAGAATTCAGAGGGCTTTGAACAGCCCATTTCCTTTTTTAGTAAGTCCTTGCAAGCAACAAAGTTGAAATATGGTATTATGGAAAAACAAGCATATGCTCTGGTTAAAGCTGTAAAAGCTTTTAGATGGTATTTGGTAGTAGCAACTATAATTGCTTATGTACCTAATATTGTTGTGAAGGACATTCTAGTTCAACAAGAAGTTTCAAGAAGGAGGTGTAGATGGATAAACAAAATCCAAGAGCTTAATATTGATATTCAGATCACAAAATTGGTCAGAGGCCTAGGATTTGCAAAATTAATGGCTTAGATCAGTTTAGATGCAAATCAGGTAAATATGTTAGAAGAAGAGAAAAGGCCTTATATTTGTGATATGGATTGTTGTGAATGACATAAGGACATCATTGGATATTTACAAAAAATGATGTTGCCTCCTGAAATGGATGAAAATAGAAAGAGAATAGTTAAGTTACATGCCATTAAGTATGTAATAATACAAGGTCAATTATGGTGGAGAAGCAATGAAGGAGTATTGCTCAAATGTGTGGACTATGACAAATCCAAGAACTTTTCGGAACAAATGCACAATGGTGCATGTGGGGGCCATTACACGGATAATAATACTACACATAAGATTATGAGGTTTGGTTTTTGGTGGCCTACTATCTTCAAGTATGCTCACACTTATGCCAAGAATGTGATGCTTGCCAGAGATTTGTAGGTAAGCTTAAGTTTAGTGGGAATTTACCTTTGAGGCCTGTTATAGTTGATGCACCTTTTCAAAAATGGGGAATGGATTTCATTGGAGAGATTCCTAACAAGTCTAGTGGAGGTCATTCATGGATCTTGGTACCCGCTAATTACTTTACTAAGCGGGTTGAAGCAGTTCCCACCAAAAAGGCTACTAGTAAAATTGTCACTGATTTTATGCTGCAAAATATCCTCATTAGGTTTGGTTGTCTTGAAACTATTGTGGTAGATATTGCTATGTGTTTCAGATCTGCAGAGTTTAGTGATTTTTTCCAGCAGTATGGAATCCAATTTTCTTATTCTTCCCCGTATCATCCATAGGGGAATGGACAAGCTGAATCTAGTAATAAGAGCCTGATAAAGATTTTAAAAAGAGTATTAAATAAGAACAAAAGGGCATAGGATTCAAATTTGCAACAAGCATTATGGGATGACAGAGTAATAGTTAAGAAAGCCATTGGTTGTGCACCCTTTGATTTAGTATATGGTATACATGCTAGATTGCCTCAGAATAACCTATTGCAAATGTAAAAATTTATCCAGAAATGTGATGATGAATTAGATGATGAGATGAAGATCAGAATGGATCATTTGATACAGTTGGATGAATCAAGAAGGGAAGCACATGATAGAAATGTTAGGTTGCAGATTTAATGTAAGGATTTGTATGACAGAAGGACCATTGCAAGAAGTTTTGAGATTAATGATTTGGTCTTAATGTGGAATGCCAGATTGGAGGATAAAGGAAAACATGTAAAATTAGATCCTATCTGGTTAGGACCATATATCATTGACAACAAATGGGGTTCTGATTCTTATGTGTTGAAGGATAAAATTGGAAATTTTCTGGAATTGTCGGTTTATGGACAGTTCCTAAAGTTCTATTTATCTTAGTGTTTTTTGAATCCATGAACAATCGGTTGTAAATAAGTTTTCTGTACATATTCCTAGTTTTTTCTATCTACTTTAGGTTAGTTTCTTTTCCTATAGGCGGTCTGCTCAACTCAGAGTTATGGAATCTTGTCATGCATACAAGAGACATGCATCCCCAATTAGAGCCACTATTAGCACTATTCAAAAATTTCCATGGTTTAGAGGTTTTACTTCTGGTCTCTGCAAGTTATTTTAGGCCTCTAGCCTAAAACCTTAAGTCATTCATGAAAAAATCTTTCTAAAACCCTAAACCCTAGCCCATGTTATAAAATGAAGTTACTTTTTGTAACTTAAGTCACTTGTGTCATGTTTTTAAGTTGTCGTATGTGCGGCCATATATTTTATTTCCTAACTTGAGCTGGATGCATTTTAATTTTTCCCTAGGTCCTAAGTTTACTACCCCAATAAATTTTACCCTTTACATCTCCTGTGCAAGTCACTTTTCATCTAACGGTTGTCACTTTGCCTTAGTCGCGAAGATGCAACTCTTTAATGTTCAAGGCATCACGCCTATGTGACACTTTTCCCTTTCTAACAGAGTGGGTCCTATTTTTTAAAGTAAGTGAAAGAGTAAAGAACATTCAGATCAAGTATAATCTGACGGTCGACGCTTTCCCTTGATAGTGAAGATGGAGATCTTTATATATTGAGGCATTGTACCTGGTCGCCACGTGGAAAATGGTCGCAGCTTAAGACAAGCTAAAATTCAATCAGGTCAGAGGAATATCTATGGTGGGCGTAAAGCCTCATTCATAAGTTGTGTGAGATCTAATTTTCAAGGTATTGCACCATTACAACATGTGGAAGTGGCGGGCCAGGTATGGAGCTTAAGACAGGGTAATGGGAAGACAACTCAGATTTGATCCAATGGCCAACGCAAAGAATCAAAGAACAATATGAAGGTCTTTATTCATCAAGGCATCGTGCCTATATAACACCTGGCAAATTTGTGACGTCATGATCCCAGGGTTGCTGAGGCAGTTTAAAGAGGCAGTATGTTGGTGAAGATCTTACAGCTAGCGTGAAGCCTTAATGCATAGATGTATCTGATCTAACCATTGAGGCATTGAGCCCTTGCACCATGTGTACCAAGTGGGTCTGGGTCAGGACTAAGGAAGAGTTAAAGGGCACTCATGTTTGAAATGATCCAACGGCCAGCACAAAGGCTCAAGCCAGAGATGCACTGATATTACTGATCAAGGCATTGCGCCTACCTGACACGTGTCTTAACTAGGAGTTAGAACCTGTGGTTTGTAGAGTGGTGGTCAGGTAAGTCGTAGTTAGGTTAGATTTCATTAACAATCGGCGTAAGGCCTTATTAGTAAAGTGCTCAATATCTAATGTTCAAGGCAACACGCCTAGTTGACACCTATCTTCCTGTGATCGCAGGGACGAAACAAGGGATAAGTTAAAGACAAAGAAAGTACAGATAGATCATGTGGTGGGCATAAATCCTTATGAAGAAGATGTGCAAGATGTACCCTTTGTGGCATTACACTATGCGGTCATGTGTCCTATCTGGTTAGTGGGACCTGCAGTTTTGAACCTGGGGTAAAGGTAATGTATAGTCAAGATGGTAAAAATCTACTGGATGACGTGAAGCCTCCAAAGAAAGATGATCGGGATCTAACCATTAAGGCATCGCACCTGCGTGCCACCTATCTGATCAGATTTTTGAAGCCCGGGTGACTTAAATAAGATCTACAGTCATGTTTTAAAGACAGAAAAGGTTCAAATCTGGGCCATTGATGCTGATTTACATGTTGCTTGTGATCGTTTTAACCACTTTTCAAATTTTCAAATACATTCTGTAGGGTTTTTAAAGCGGTGGATTATGTCTTATGCTATAGATCGATAAATTAAGGAATTTGATCTTATGTGCCATATATGAACAATTGTTGGATGTTGTATGAAGGAAGATTTGACGATTTTGAAGACATATATTACAGTGTTATCTCTTTAGGGTTTCTGTTTAATTTGTTAATCATTATTTAATCCTTTGGTTTATCTTTTTATGTTCTTCGCCATTAATGAGGAGTTGTTTCAGAGTTTTATAATACAGATCAGATAAGATTCTCAGGGTCCTGAGATTTTCAAAGAAAGATAGTTGGTTTTCTGCAATTCTTGGGGGTTAAGTTTCCTGGGGTAATTAATGCATATCAGACATTTCATTCTTTATTCTTGTTTTAGGGCATTGTACTTTTAGCTTCCCAAGATAGATAGCGGCCAAATCAGACTATTCCCAACAGAATATTTCAAAGGAATGTTTTTGTCTATATGATAGAGCTACTTGGTTGTTATGATGAATTAATGTTCTTTGTCATGTAGTATTTTAATAAGTTTGAGCCCTAAACCTAAATGATCTGAAGCTTATTGTAGTCCTTGGCCTATAAAAGGACTTCCAAGATCATTTAGTAGAAGCTGGAAAATTTGGGAAGTAACACAAACATTAAGCTATTTACGGTTTCTAGTGAGTATTGCAGATGTATATCTAGAGAGTATTATTATAGAACAAGAAGTTGAAGATCTTTTGCATTTATCGAAGTGGCATGTGTTTTGAAGAATTTTGGAATTGAATTTGGATTCTTTGTACTTAATATAGTATTTCAGATTTAAGTCTCTCCTTAGTGCTTACCTGTTGAGTTGTGAATCTTTTGGTTCATTGCATGGAATTTATCTGTGTATATGTCATTAGTCCTTAGTTTTCATCTAGGATCAAATCAAATAATGCTTTAAATATGACATAAGTTCTTTGAGTTTGTCTACAGAAGGATATTATAAGTAGTGTTTGATCTAAATTATCTATATTTATGGTTTTGAGTCCTTGACAATAGTTAGTTTCTTTGTCCTGTATTTGAACTAAAAATATTGCCCAATGGATAAAGCACTAATCAGTAATGAGTATTTTCTACATTGATACATATCTGAATATACTTGGTTATATTTTTCCCTATCAAAAATCTTATTTCCCTTTGATTTTTGTGGTTGTTGATTGTGTTTCTTGCATGGTAATGAAGAGTCACTGAATGAGATGTTATCATTTCATACGTTCTTACCATTTATCTATTATCAAAATCCAGAGTATAAGGAGTTGTGAAAGTTAAATATTTATCTAGATTAGGTGCACCCACCTTGGTTTTGAAGAGCCAAAAGTGTAGAGGGTAGTCTTGTCCCTATAGTTGGTCCACTTACCTTGTAGAGATTTCATACTTGGAGATAATCACTCCTAACATAAGTCTCAAGGTATATTGGTAGCTTTTCATAGCATAAACATTTTCAAACACCAACAC
>MU222903.1:0-15403 GCA_018584345.1 Thuja plicata
GGCATAAAATACAGCTTTGGTGGTCTTGAAAATATCCAACATTTTCTACAAAGTCCTACATTTGTTTCACTCTTGAAGGGTAGTTAGAGTTTCAATCCTACCTTCTCACCTAGATGAATATAATTTTAAAATTTAAAAACAATTTATAATTTATTATATAGAAATAATTCAAAGAATATAATCTTAAAATTACAATAATCATGAATTACTTTTAAAATGAGTTTATTATTATACTTTATTACTATGATTCCCTCTTTTTATATCTCTCCATCTCTCAAGTTCCCTCTACCTCTCTATATATTGACTTACATATGCTCTCTTCTACCCTCACTCCCCCTCTTCCATTTGAACATTTTGATATATGTTAACTATTTGGGTACATTTCAGTTCTAGGTTTTAAAGCTTCTTTGTAATTACAACGAGTCACGTTGTTCGACACAACCATCTCCACATCATGCCATGTGCTTCTCATGGCCTCACAATACTCCATCTATGTATCACACATCAAATCTCTCTTTGTAACCCCCACGAGAAATGGGGTTTCTTCTCACTTAATTATATCGATAAGAAGTGTGATGCTTATTATGGTTCCTTTGTTGTTGGCTATGTCAAGAGACAAACACAATTTATATAATTAAAATTAATTTATATTTTACTTATATTATTTATTCCTTAAAATAATTAACATTAAAATTAATAGTAAATAAATGAAAGATATATTATTATTTGATTAATGTATCTATAAATAATTTATAGAAATATTAAAATAATAATATAGATCTAATTATATGATTTGTTATTTAAATTGTTTAGCAATAAGGTTATGTTATGCTTGAAATATGGAGAGAGGAAGATATCTAGAAGGAGATAAAGCAATAGAAAGAGGTAGATGTTAGCATATTGGTAAAGCTAGAAGATGATTGTGTTGGCATTGATGTCAACATAGGAGAGGGATTGATCAGAGAAAGTGATCATAAGAGTTATTTGCTTATTGCTAACTTAACTATTGCAAGTTAGCCAGTGGAGAAGAATGCTAAAAGGTCTGGTGAGAAGTGGATATTGCAGAGATGAAGTCACTCTCTTAGAGGAAGGATGATGAAGGTGTTTATTCAGTTCCCCCAAAGTTGTAGAAGGTTTCATGATTATTTGAATAGACAACCATGTTACAAAAGGTGACGAGCAGATAAGGTGACAAACAATGTCAACAGGAAGACATAAAAAGGTTTGGTATGCACAATCAGGTTGGAATTTATTGGATTGAGCCTAGGAGCATGTTTGAGACAAACTCAGGTGTCTTCAAATCAAATATTTTATACTTCAGAGGTCAGCATAGCATATTTTTATTGTCTCAGAGTCTTAGTGACAGTGTTCTTGAGGTCCAATGGAAAAAGGGTTGGCTCTAACAACACGCCTGTAAAATCAAATGTCAGATTTATTCTCCACTCCGACTGCTTTAGTTGTGGATTTTCCCATGCCATACGCTTGTAGGTTCTGCATTGAAAATACTCTCGAGAAGAAATCACATTCTTCATTGTCATTGCCATCTGAAATCCGTTCAGCTTAAAGTATCAAAGTGAAATGAAAAATCTGAAATCCTTATATTTGAGGCACTAGAAACAGAGAAATCGATGACAAAAAAACTTGATTCCTAAAACTTGGAGTAGCATAAACCCATAATTTTAAACAGATTGCAGTAAAAAGACGTAATCCTCAAGGCTTGAATAACTTCTTGAAAATCCCCACAAAATCCTTGATTTTGAAGCCAAAATCCACTCTCCCATCAAAACCCCAAAATTCCCTTGGTTGACGTTAAAATCATCATCACCTACCCTGATTTTTTTTCTCTTTTCAACCGAATGAAATCGATTTTGCTAATTCCTTCAAAAGGGCTTCATTGATCAACTTAATCTAATAAAAGGAAATGTATTCCCTGCATAAAAAATTCTCCCAATAGTATAAAATCAAATGTTGGCTAATAAAATACGACTGTTGAATTCCCAAGCCAAAGTTTCAGCAGAAAATAATCTTCTTAAAAGGTAGTATACCATACCATGAGTCAAGTGGGTGAAATATTCTGAAATAAATTCAAATAATCTTCAAGATAATCCAAGACTTGTTCATAGGAATCATTGCAACGCGCTGGTGAAGATCAAGATCCCCATTACTTCAAATATGACCACCTTGACAAGCAATTCAAAGCTATTTTTAGCATCATGTATTCTAATTTTATTAACTTATTTTCACCTCCTCCAGCTATATAGAATTATATATATGTTCTTTACTTTGAAATTTTATTACGCCGTAGATGTTTCCATATGAAAGAGGCCAGGCTAGATTTTCCAATCTAACAGTTGGAAATCCTGCAGACAAAATGATTAATATTGAAGTCATCTGATGCGTTGATTTCTTCTATCCACTTTACACATCACTAATGTGTTGATCCGTATTTGTCCTTATGTTCAACTTTTAAGTGGGTCGTTTGACTATGGGAGCAAATTAATTATATGTAGGATGACACACCCGAAGATCAATACTCGTACGGGTGAGCTCTTTGCCTTATGTTACTCCATTATTCCTCCATTTATTCATTTCTTTAGGGTGACTGCTGATGGGATAAACTTAGCAATCCCATGCATGTGCAAAGATTTCATCATTCATGATTTTGCAATCACAGACAAGTACACCATATCTACCGACGATCTGATCATGTTGGACTCTACGTGCATTTTCAAGGGAAGGAATGGAAGTTTTGTCTACTTTGATCATTCAACAATGATTTAATCCAATTCATTTATTTTTACTGTCTTCACTCCAAACAATATCCTAGCCAACGAACTTTTTTTTTTTAATTTTTTCTTTTGGTTTAAAAAAGTGAACTCTATCTCAAGTCAGAACTACAAGACCCTTAACAACCACAAGAACTTCTTCCATATATATTTTTCTCCTCAATTTAAAGACACCATTAACAAAAATAATAGGTGCAACAAAATAATGACCCAATAGGATGGGATTTAATAGAAAAAACTGGCTAAGACATGTCATTACAAAGACACTGACTACTACCTGTGCGCACATGGAAATATAGGTCGTTAAATTCTTAACCATTTTTATCAACATACTCCTGATATAAATATAACGAACCAACAAACTATGAACTCAAATTAACAAAAACCATACATGGGCTCTTAAACAAAAGGAACAAATCATAGCAAAATCAACATATTCTGTACAATAAAAGATGAATTCATCTGAAACCATGGGTTTTATACCGCCCCCATATTTCATCACTACCCACTAACACCTGGACTTCAGATTTTGAGTTTGTTGATGCTATCCAAGTTGGGCTTCCCCCCAAAATTAGAAGGTCGCGAGATCGACCCATTAGACTCCTTTGGCATAACAGGAGCCACAAGCTCTTTCACTTTTGCCTTGCTAGAAGTTGTCTTGAATGCATAAGTGTTTAGACAAAGACATATTTTTGTTGTATTTACATTTTTTTAACATGTACCATTTTCATTAGTAGGAGTCTTAACACGTAGAATTTTCCATATATATAACAAATAAAATTTTCTAAAAAATACACATTAATTATTTAGCTTACTTAAATTCAAATTGGAGATTTTCCATTGATAAATTGAAAATTAATAAATATTATAAATAGGTGTAAAATGAAGAGGCAAATGGGCGGCGTAAGAGCAGAAGGTGGTGGAAATAGCAGTGACAGTTCTCCCTTGTAGACACCACTGCGGAGCCTCTTCCTCCATTGTGCAGAGCTCCCCCGTGCTCATGAGTCTAGTGCAGCTCAGCCTCTGAAATGGAGTCATTTCAATCCTGATAGAAGACCTTGACTTCATTTTTTTAGATTCTTCACAGAAGCGCCTTTAGTATTCAGATCTACAAACTCTTGTAGGCCAAACAAAAACTTTAGGAATAAATATAAATACTTTACCTACAAAAGTTGAACCCAGGAATAGCTTATAGGCTAAATATGGTTCATAATAGTATTTTATGTGTACAAAATTAATTTGATATTTGTATAGCCCTTTCTTCATATTCATTTTGTGCACAACATTATTTCATTGCATTCGAGATTCTTACCATAGGTTGCAACAATATGATCCAAATCAAACCTTAGGGCCTGGAAAATGTAGATCCCGATGCTAATTTTGGCCAGGACTCAAGTAGGAAAAATTTGGTGCAAGGATCTTTCCCTAAAATTTCTCCCATTCTCCAAAGCGTTGCTATAATTTCTAAAGCCTTTGCCTCATCTAAATATTATATCTCTTGAACCTTACAAAATTTTGTTTATAAATATTTAATCATATAGTAATATGCTTATGGCAAAGTGCATGTAGAGGGAAACCTATCAAATATGGCATAAATAAAATAGCTGAATGGCTATCACAGAGGATTTTTTGGTGGCCTCTCATTCTGTTAGAACAACATCGGAAGGGAGAAAAATCAGTAGTCAGGATAAGCAAATTAAGGGAGTTGTATCGTCTCAAAATGATTCAATGTCATTAATTTCTTCACAATATAGAGGGGTAATGGTGAGACTTCCTTCACTAATGAAAAATAAGAACAATAAACAACACAAATTATTATCATCATCACAACAATGGGGTATCTCAAGAGGTATTGAAGATGTTGTAAGGGAAGGTTGGCATTCCAAAGATTCCTGACACGCCTTTGCCTCTTCTCAACCACGAAGCTTTGGAGGATGCATACTATGACTACTCCGCTCTTTTTGCAAATGCTCAATCTATGTAAAACATTTAAATCAAAAGAAATTAATAGTAATCAAAATTATAATTAAAATATTAATAAAATATGCACTTAAAATGTATTTGCAAGATAAATTTAATGCTAACAAATGAAAATTATAATAAACTTGAAAGTAAATACAAATAATATTAATATTAAGTGAAAAATAAATTCAATATTAATAAATACAAATTTATTATAAATTTAAACATAAATTCAAACAATCTTAATAGTAACTAATAGATAAACTCAATAGCAACAACTTAAAAATTATCATAAAATAGAACATTATGAAGGAATTAAATTATTAAAACTAAAGTGGTAATTCAAATAAATTTTAAAACTTATATTAATTCTTTAATAAATTATACTGTATTTACTGATTAAAAATACAATTATCCATTAATGACAATAAAAAGAATATAACAAAATCGAGAAAACAAATAAAAAAAGGCGTTTCCATTGCCCACTAAGATGCAATTGCTAGTTTTAATTAATTAACAATTATAATACATGGGTCAGTTTGGGTGTTGCATAGACAATGGTCCTTCTTGTTCCCATACGTTCCGGTTGCACTTGACTCACTGACTGAGAACTAACCTATAAAAGTGAAAATTCACTTGACTTATTGACTCATTGACAGAGAAATAACAGTCAAATTGCATTTATGACGGGATCAATTGCGTATGACAGAGTGGGATATGAGTTTTTTCTCCACTTATTCCCGTGGAATCCATGACACTACTTGGGCCATGTTCGTTATTTCCGAATCATGTTTATTTTCTATTTAAATTACAAAAATAGCAATACAGATGCTATGGTTATCAAAATGGTGATGAAGTGCTTGCTCCTAGTAGTTGCCATGATTATTGCAATGAATAATTGTAGTTCAATAGCACTAGATGGTGGAGACTCGCTTTTCCTGGGGGATTCACTCGGTGCAAATCAGACCATAATATTAAAGAATGGGACATTTGAATTGGTATTTGCAGTCCGAGAGGAAGGAGTAATTGGTACAGTGGCATCTGGTACGCGCGAATATCTCCAAAGATCATAGTTTCGGTGGCCAACAGAGATAATCCTATCAGAAGTACGCCCAACATTCTGAAATTTTCAAGTGAAGGCAGAAATAAACACCATCACGTTAATACATGTGAATTTGATAAGGCTTTGTGGATTCTGCGTGGAAGGGTCTAGAAGGCTACTCGTGTACGCCTACATGCCCAATGGCTCTCTAAACTCCTCACTTTTCTTTCAAGAAGAAGATGCAGACAAAGCGTTGGATTGGAAGACCCATTTTGAGATCGCACTTGTCACTGCATGAGGATTAGTTTATCTCCATGGGGAATGCAAGGATCATATCATTCACTACAATATTAGCCTGAAAACATTCTTCTGGATGACGACTTCAGGCCGACGATTGCTTATTTTGGCTTGGAAAAGTTGGTGGGTAGAGATTTTAGCCGTGTGTTGACGACAACAAGAGGAACTCAAAGTTACTTGGCCTTCCTATTACTCCCAAGGTGGGTGTATATAGTTTTGGTGGCTGGAAATTATATTAGGTCATAGAAATCTGGACTTGAAGGTGGAGGAGAGAAGGTGGTACTTTCCTACCTGGGCTTCATCTCAAATTCAGAGGGGAAACTACATGATGGGTATTGTGGATGCACGGATAGTAAACGAGGTGAATATCGAAGAGGTGAGAAGAGTCGCAGTGGTTGGGGGACTATCCATTCAAGACGATGAGAATCAAAGGCCGAGCATGAGTGAAGTGGTGAACATATTGGATGGTAAGATGGAGGATCCTGCCCCATAAATTCCAAGATCTTTACATGTTCTCGTAGATCAAGTAGAAGATGAGGACAACTTTACCTTTGTTTAACATTCTTTCAAATCAAGTTGTTGTGTGCCAACATAACATTAGTATTAGAGAGTTCCAATTACTAGAAAAATATATTTAGAAAAGTGTGTAGACATATTAAAATGGACACACTTGTACCTTACATTTAATTACTAATTTTTCTCTATTAATTAATGGTTTCTTAATTACTAATTAAATTATTCATTTCTTCTAAATCTAATCCTCTCATCATTTAATCATCTCTCCAAAATTAATTAAATAATTAATCTTATTTAATTAATAAACGTTAATTAATTAATCTTTATTAGTTAATTAAATTGAATTTTCTAAAGTTTAAATTCAGATATTTAAACTTATTTAATTATTTTTAAATAACTAAATTAATTTCTTTAAATCAATTCAATTTCACTCTTATTTCTATTTTAAATCAAAATAGAATTCAAATATCTCATTAATGAATATTTTAATTTCTAAAATCAAATAAATATTCAATAAATCTTCTCTCTAGTCCCAAAAAGGGAACTCACGATCAATCGTTGCAATTGCATGAATTGCTCCATCTTCTATCCAGTTCAAAAAGGCAACTCATGTTCAATCTCTATGATTGCATAAATCATTCCATCTTTTCTCCAATTCAAAAAGATAACTCACAATCAACTCTTTAGTTGACTAAACCATTCCCTCTTCTCTTCAGTTAAGAGAAGGTTATTGATTTCTTCTTTAGATCTTATCGATCTCAACCATCCATTTAAAGTTTTTGGGATCAATCTCATCCATCCAAATTAGTTTCATATTCTATAAAATTAATCCTTCTCACCATTTGAGATCTCTCTGGAAATTTTCAAATTTGTGCCCCATTATTATCTAGGATTTTCATATGAAGGAATAGAAAATCATCATCATTTTTATCTCATTTTCTTGACACTCACAACTAATAAATGTTGTCAACACTAATATTGGGCACCATCCAGACAACATTTCAGAAGGAGTAGAGAGAAGAATAGAATCTTCAAGCTTTGGGGTTTGCATTTATTTGTCTTCCTTTGTAATGTTTGTTATTTTATTGTTGATCTGTTCATTCTTAGTAGTTCTTTGATTACATGCATTTTGAATTGGTGCTACTAATCTCTCTTGATTAAGTGTGCAGACTTTTAGGCCTATACATTATGGTGAGCCTGACGTTAACTTACAACCCAAATATTGATCATAGATGACCAACAGGTTCCTCGGTCTTGGCCATACTGCCGAGATACCATTTCCATGTCTTTCTATTTTTTTTTTGGGATCTTGGGATTTCTACCACACGTTAACTAACTAGGCTCATATGAATTTTCTCACATAGCAGTACGAGTAGGAAAGAAAGCTCATATTGGGACCGTCGTATAGTCGTATGGTAACCAAGGGATGATCGTACGAATTTATATCATTCTGAACTTTAAAAGCAAGCATTTTACTTTAGTTTTTTGGACATTTGACATTTGTTGTTTTCTATTTTCTAATCTTCATAGCCTAACAGTGGTGTGTTGGATGCTTAAAAAAGATTCTTATTACAAAACACTTTCTTGGAGGACGCTTGACAAAGAGGGAAAAAATTAGAAACTACTGACGATTGTGAATGTAGGTTTCCTAAGACGAAACCGATCAAACATTTTCTTTTTTCTTTTGCATTAATTATTTTCTAGGAACCTCACATGCAAGACATCTTAAAAAGAACTTGTTCTTGATGTGTTTTATAGGAGAAAAGGATATGGGTAGGAGAGTATGCTCTTCTCCCTCATGGAGAATAAAAGATCTAGACTCCTAACCCACCAATTATCTTTTTTATTTAATATTTAGAGGGCCTCTCGGTTGAGGAAAAAATCTCCTGATAATGACCCAAGTGAGGACAGATAGATGCCAGCCCTTCCATCTTATGATAATCAAAGTGATTCCTTAAGATTAAAATCTTAGAGGACTTAATCAGTTTTGTCCTTGGAACAGTGATGATAATTCCTTAGACATGCTTGGATGTTGTGTAGAGAAGAGCCACTTCAATCTTTCTTACAAGACTACACACATCCAGGTACTCAAAGAGCTATATGCCTCAATTTTACTTTGTGCAATTAGATATGGGAGACGATTATGAACAGATGCCCAAATTAAACACCTCTTACTAGTAACCACCCAGTATACCTCTGAAAGTGGATAATCTAAGTGTGAGGGAGACAATAACTCGCCCAAGATACTTACCATATCGTGACCACATTAGCACCTAAAGTTAGAGAATACGACATCATTATACCCATTGCATGGTTGGTGATGGTCGTATTCTGATTAGCTCATGGGTGTGTATCTAAGTTTTTGAGTGAGTATTTTCTTACTAAAGCTAACTTCCTTAGGGTTACCATGTGTTTGGGGTTTTGGTTTTGTAAGCGTGATTGTTGTCTTTGTCAAACTGAAACTATCAAAAATCAAACTAAAGACAAAAAAATGCAAACTAAACATCAAAACACAACGTCCCATTGATAAATAGTGATTTATCATACCATTTTTCATCATGACTCGTACGAGTTAGGATCCTAAAACCATTTACTCATATGGACTAGTGAGAACAATCGTACCATTAGGTTAGAATACTCGTGTGTGAATGTGCATTTTTCTGTCAATTTTGACATGTTGCCAACTCTCATATGCAACCCAGTATGAATAATCTATTTTCTCATACTATCTACTGGGAATACTCGTATGGTTATACACTCACTCATACTGGAATATTTGAAAATCTATCTATTTACCTTTTTGACATGTTTTCACCAATTTTGAGACATTTGGTCAGACTCTACGTGGTCTTCTACAATTTTTTCCAAAATAGCCTTAATTCATTTACCCAAAACAACTCGTGTTATTAGTCTAAAAATTAGGAAAGATTCCCTTCTAGTATGAAAATCATTGTTTTCTATAGTCCAAAACAAAGATCTAGTGAAGAAGCTAATCTACTTACAACATTTGATTGATGCCTGATGAGCGGGAGTGGGAGTAGAGCAGCGGGAGTGGCTAGGGTTTTGAATGGAGTCGGGTAGTCTGAAGGCACATTGACAGAAGCTAAGGAAGATGGTGACACAAATGGGGATGGGGATTCCCTTCGGGCTGTACGGAAGTTTTTCTATGCACAGCTCTAGTGGGCTTGCATCTTTGGCTTACCTCTGCGCATTTGTTTTACATGTTTGGAGGAAGTGATCCTTACCAGGGAAGCTAGCAAGGCTTGTGTTGTTGTGGGATGCACCCAGCCTCAGGGTTCTGGGGAGTTTAATCAGTCCCAAATTTGCATGACGACCATTGAATGGATCTATGTTTTTCATGCCAGGTTTATTCATGTGCCCTATTTTGATGGTCAAAGGTGCTTTGCTAGGTGTTTTGATGGTGTGGGTGCTAGAGCCACTATTCTTTGGTTTTGGGCTTACCTGTTGTGTCCTCTAAGCCATGTCTTCTTGTGCTACTTGTATGCTTTATTTTTTTACTTTGTGGAGTAGAGTTTGTTGGTGAGGAGTTTCCCCAAGCCATTTCTTGCCTGTGTTTCTGGGGTTTCTATGGCTGTCTCTTCTCCCTTTCCCTCATGGACTCCTAGGGAGGTGGAGATCTTTTAGGTGTTTTTGGCTAAGGTTTGGCTTGACCTTCTTCCTTCCTGCTCTTCTTCTTTACCTATGGAGGTGGTGGCTAATTCTATTGAGGTGAAGACTCATTGTGTGGAAGTGACGGAGGGTTGCTGGTTGGGGTTTCTCCTTTACCATGGACACTTGATCTGGGGGATTTGGAGAAGATGACCCATCCTTTCTATTCTTGAGATCTCCCTTAACCCTATTGAGGTGGGTGATGCTCCTATTGAGGTGGAGTTGGTTTCTCATGGCGATGTCTAGACAGGTAGCTGGATAGTCTCTTCTGTGGGAAGATCAGAGTTTATTAAGGATTATTTTTCCTCTTCTTTTGACATTGTCTCTTCTATGGGGTTCGCCTCTAGAGGGTTTTTTTTGGTTTTGGGGACCAAGTCAAAACCCGTGTTATTTATGCCAGAGATCCTTAAATGTATATTAACCATTCTGGCTATCCTTCTTGTGGCCATATGTCTTGGTGTGTGGAGCCAGCTTCCTCCCTTGTTCTAGAATAATTTGCAACCCTCGAGCCTTGTTCTGGATAGCGAGGTTGTCCTTTCCAGATTGATGTTTGGCTATTGGTTATGTGCTTCTAGTTTTCAAGTTTATTTTAGCTTTGTGCAGCTGGGTAAAAGTACAAACCTATGTCACACTTTAACAAAGGAAGAGGACCATGACATGCAAAATTGTTAAACTTTAACGACATAAAAGTGGCATTTGTGTTTAGAATTTGAAAATGACGTAAATTAATGAAATGTGTAAAATTGGATGTAGTTTATGCCTATAATTTTTTTTTAAAAAATTTGAACAAGCATTGACCTATTTTTTTAATTTTTGAAGTCCATTTTTTAATTGCTCAAAAAATGCTAAAAATGCTCCCTCCAACAAAATATATGCAAATAATATTTTTTTCCTCTAATTTCATAATATGTTTTAGATGACATGTACAGCTAGTGCATAAAAAAAGAAAGATTGGTTTTCGGTATATATTATGTCTGTTATAACTATTCAAAGCCGGAGTTACCCAAAATTAACAGTTTTTTTCTCCCTCCACATTTGCCCTTGCAAGTCTAAACCAAATACAAAACAAATTACATATTCTTCAAGAGGACTCTCTCCTCTAGTGTTAAATATAAGTTGTAAATTTTTCTAACATGATTTGCTATTTTTTTTATTTTTTTGAACGAGCGTGTTCTTGATTTTTAAAATACCTACTTGGAGTTTTCTCAACTTACAATATAGTATATGTAACTAAAACACCATAACAATTATATGACCATAATCTAGACTCCGAGCTCTACAAAAGGGTATTTTTAGATTTGAAAACAATCTAAATTGTGATGGGGCAAATAGCCTCCAAACACATATTTTTTCTGAAATCTCATTTTTTGCTTGTGTTGCTGCCACATGGGATGCCACATAGACGCTCTCGACCGAACCTGGTTCGGCCAGACCTGGTTAAGCTGAAACTAAGGCCAACCAAACATGGTCTCCATGCGACCATGACACCTTATCTCATATTTTAAAGCATTTTTAAAAAAAATAAAAAATAGATAATTTCCTAAACTACGAATTAAAATAAGGTTTTTTTGAAGAAAATCATTTTTTTAATTATTTTAAGGTGTATTTTTTAGCATTAAAGGACAAGTAAGAATTAAAATTATCAAGTAGGTTTGTATTTTTTATAATTTTAGTTTTTTATTTTTATTTTTTTGTTTTTAATTAAAGCATTGTTCAATATTAATTTATGAACAAGTATCAATATCATTTTTAATTTTTTTATCAAGAGTATATGTTTTTGTGTATGTAGGTGAATCGAAGCTCTCAATTTGAACAATTTGTGCAATGGGGAATAAAATAAATAGATTAAAAAATTTTGATCGAAAAAGGGATGACAAAATGAAAGGTTATAAAAAATGTAATCAAGATGACCCTGTTGAAGTTCAAGAAGATGCAATTCAAGTAGAGGAACAAATTGGTGGAAATATACCTTTTGATATGGGCAATTTGATGGAGAGGAATGAGGAATCATTTTTCAGTTAATTTTCATCTGATGAATTGGTACCTCAAAGCACAATAAAAAAACAATGCAAAAAGATTTGGGATGAATAGTTTCAAAGTAAAAGTCTGATTGGAAAAGCATAATTATTTGTCAGGTTATTCAGGAAAAAAGAAATGACTCCTGTTTTGGAGTTGTTAGGTGTTGATAACAAGAAAAACTCAGGAGACAATGTAAATCAAATAATAGTTGAAAATTTTCAAGATGCATTGAACGACATTAACAACTCAAGTCAAGGAGCTAATTTAAGTGTTGAACATAGAGCATTGATGATTACTTTATCTAGTAGGAGGTTGACACAGAGAAAACAAGTACATGCAATTTCTAATTTACTAAATGTATCTAGAAGAACTATTCAAAGATATCACAGGAAGAGAAATATGTTAGATGAAAATATTCAAAAGAATTGGGTTAATATTTGTAGACTTCCTTGAAAAGACAAGATTTCTAAAGATGTAAATTGATAGGTCATTGAATATTGGACCACTCACTCTCGTGTTTCTTCTAATAGAAGGGATACTATACAGATGAAAGATGAATAGACCGGTATGAAAACTGCACACCCAAAACATTTTATATACAACACAAAGTGATTTGTTTTAATCATTCAAGCAAGAATTTTCAGATGTGAAAATATGTCAAAGAATGTTCAAGAGATTGCGCCCTTGCTTTGTACACATAAATCAGGTACATGAAACTTGTTGTTGCCGAAATCATGTTGAGTTTCATCTATATTTGCAATCCTATAAAAAGGTTATGGTAGTACTTAATTCAGATATGGTCATCCCTAGAAGTACGACACAATTTGTGAAGTCTATTTTATGTGAGAAATTTGAAGATTCAGATGAGTTCAAAGTACAATGTATAAAGAGTGCATGTAGTGATTATGGAGATTTACATAAATTTCCATTGCAAATTGAGAATATTAATCTTGCAATGCCAGTTTTGTGGAAGAGATTTGAATATGAGACATACCGAACTAAGATAGGACATGAATCCAACAAAATTGTATTGAAGGAGAGTGAATTGCCCTACCTTGAGTTTATGACCAGGTTTCATACTATAATTTATCCACATATCCAGCATTGTTATGGTGCACGATGGCAAGCTAAACAGTTTCATGATTCCAAAAATTGTTTTCCACCTGGTTGTATTCTTTCAGTTGTAGATTTTGTGGAGAACTATACATTCTCTCCTCAAAAATAGCTCCAAAGTAAATATTATCATTCTGATCAAGTTGCAATATTTTTCCATGTGACCTATAGACATGCACAATTTGATTTGGATGAGGTAGAAAGTACCAATCCAAATGAGTACATTATCTGAAAGTACCTGTGAGGGATCAATCTACTCATCTATAAGCAAGCTAGTAAAAATTTGACAAACTGGACATGATAAAGTCGCATGTGTAGACTCATCAAATACACTCTATTGAGGAGTTGTAGGTGGTATAGGAATATCGTCATGTCTCTGTGCACCAGTAGATCTACTAAGAATGGTGGGGACAAATGATGGGACATCCCTGAGAGGAACCCCGTCGATAATCTGTAACGCCTGATATGAGCAAAGTAAATCACTGGATAAACATGCGGCAATAGTATGCAACCGGTCTATCTCTGCTACAACTGCAACCTCTAAGGGAGATGGTATATCTACTATATGGTATGGATCAACAGTAGAAGATGCATCCTGTGTAGGTGGAGGAATGCGGCCAGAATGGGAGCGCAACAGATGACATCTCATGTACCTGTGTCATGATACTCACGATACTAGAATATACATCTGACCTGATCTGGTCATCAGGTACACTCTGTCCTGCACCTGTCCCTTCCAAAAATTTTGGTACAACCAAAAGGTTTGGACCCACCTTTGCTTGCTTATTAGTGGGCACTGGGGCATTAGGCCCCCTGAATCTGTCTGATAATCTCCCCTTCCCCTGTCCAGCATGACTGGGAAAATCTGTGTAATCAACCTCATGAGGCAAATGAAATTCTGCAAACAATTGTTTGCAGAAATATAATGGAAGCTCATCCTTCTGGGGCCACCTATGATGAGAAGCCAACCATCGAGGATAAATAAATGGTGCAACAAGGTCATCCATACATTGAGTGGTCATATAACCTCTGACCTGGGCTTTGTCTCGATAAAAAGGAAACATAGTCTTCACCTAAGCGCTGGAGATCTCTGAGTCAACCTGTCTATACTTCACAGTGCTAGTAACGCTGCAAGAGAGAGAAGTATAGAATGTATCAATAGATAAACTATCATACGGGTTGTATGATTGAACTGTGTCAATCATACGAATGAGGTCCTCTCTAATAATATTCACCTTGTCCCTATTAGGGAGGGTGGATGATTGTATCCTCTCATCAAGAACCTCAATAGCTCATCTCAAATGAGTTATAGTACTCGCGAATAACTCCTCTCTGTCCTCTCTAGATTCGGCATATCTATGAGAAGAGCGAGTGCTACCACCCTCGTGTACACTAACATCTCTTGAATCTACAGGTGCATCCCCTCTACCCGATGCCATGTGTGATAGAAAAAATAGATATACAGATGCTCAGAAGTATAGAGAAGAATATATGTCTAGATCTCTGCACATACATACATGGTCCAATGCTAATTTAAATAAATATATATATTTAAACACGTACATTATAAATAAATAAACAAGTCAAAACACTTGAATGCATATACATTTGAAAAAAATGATTTAAAATAATATGTGTACATGTACATGTATATTTATTCAAAACTTGGTTTATTAGTCTAGTTGAATGTAGATTAATGTTTAAAGGTTTAGAGGGATCAACTTGATTTATTTCTCAATTAATGTTTAGCACGTTAGGGTTTATGTTGGTTAATGTTCCAATTTCATGTTAGTTTGAAAGAAAAATTCATTTAGTACGTTAAGGTTTATGTTGATTTATATGTTTCAATAAATCATGTGTTGGTTTCATGTTAGGTTTCATGTTAGGGATCAATATGGTCAGGGTTTCATGTTACGGTTCATGTTAATATTTATGTTAAATTTTTTGTTTCTATTTCATGTTTCAATTTCATGTTAGGGTTTGATGTTGGTTTCATATT